>JAVSBT010446549.1:2121-12288 GCA_033118115.1 Pharyngocirrus eroticus
TTTTTTTTATTGACAGACCAAGGGAACAGGACCCCCCCCCCCCCCCTCCCCCTTTATAAAGTATAATTTTATGTCAAATATATGTCTTTTATTTCTAAAGGGACCCTTAGAAATGTATAATTTAAGCAATTCTCTTGATAATCTTGCTAGTGGGTCCCTTAGAGGAAAGAAAGTAAATTGATCCCTACTAATCATATGTTAGGATAAGTTGTGGAGTTGTATTATCACTGACTTAGAAGTAAAATGTCAACACTGTATGCTTTTGCACTAAAAGTAAAAGGTTTAATTCTGTTTGGTCCATCATGTGACATTACATTTTTTAGATGTACATCTGTATATAAATTGAAATAGTGAGCCAACTGTTACTTAGTGATTTAATTAATTCGAACAAATTCAATGACAAAACCCATTTTTTATGTAATACTATTTTAGTTTTTCATCAGAAGTGGCACAAAAAATTAGTGACGTATTCATGTATATACATTTTTTATTTTTTTATTTAATATTCCATTTGATTTCACTGATGGCAACTATAGTTATTCATTAAAATCAGTTTGGCTCTGGTAAGAAATATTAGAAAAAAATGTATTATAAAAGAATATGTAATCCTTCTTGTAAAAGGGTAAAGGATTTGTTAAGAATATAAGTCCTGTAGGGATCAATTATGTAACACGAGATTGGACTTTTTTTAGAGAGTTCTAATTCTTTAAACATGTTGTAACTTTTAAAACAAGCTGTTGATATATACTTGATTTGAGATGGTAAATTAAACGTTACTGCAGAAAATAGTAAATGTGATAAGTGATATTTTTGTGTTTGTACATTCATTGTTATTATGTTTGTTGTTTAGACTTTAGTAAATACATGTATTCAAATGTTAGGCAAATGAATAAAACAATATTCAACATAAATAATAATGAAGTGTTTTTGATTCTTACTCTACCAATGATATTTTGAAAACAAATAAAAACAAAAGACAGATCAAGAAGATTATTCAACATTCACTTTAGTTTAATAGCATGAGTATTAGTTTATTTTTGCATTATCTCCAAAGTCTTCAGATTCAAATCCTTTTGCATTTAAAATCATTGTCATGACAAGTCGGATTAAAGTCGAATTCTCTGCCAGCTTCTGTGAGCTGAAGAGATAGAGGGGTCGCTTATGTCCTAGCAGTGTTGTACCATTTTGTAGTAGAATGATTATTGAAGAGATAAGAAGCACTTAATTTCCACATAAACAGCGTAGTATGTATGTTGTGTTGACAGCATTTCAAGCTTGTGATTAAGTTTCAAATGTATACAAGCATTGTAAAAATAAGGGGATAATTCTACAAAAGCAGTACATTCAGCTTTTTAAAAATCTAAAAAACAGAATTTTAGAAAAATGATTAGACATTCATTTTGTCCTTTTATACTTGAAATCTTCTGACTTGCTGTGTACAGTTATATTTCATTAAAAAGAAATACATGATGATGCGATATATTTTTGATTGTTAGTTTAAAATGTATTTTCTTGTTTAATCATATTGTACATGACCTTTCTTAAAAATTCACTTGCATTTCGTCACAGACTTTGCCATGTCTGTGGGAATAGACGAGTTTAAATGACAGAAATTAATCCTTAAACAAAGACATTTAGGCTCTTAATGAGATAGATATCTATTATCCTTCATTTATATCATCACGTTCAATTGATAGCAACATTAAGAAAAACCTTTAAAGATCTTCATGTCTGATGACAGTCTTAGCCTAAGTGGGTGGTGAATCAATGGATTTTCAATGAGAGATCAACAGGGTGAGGATAAACGAATCTTCATACAGCGATTAATTCTCTGTTTGTATTTCCTTTAGGAACATCTGCACATGAAGAAATACAAAAGCCTAAGAATCATTAGGCATTGACGTATTGATCCGCCGCATAGAGTAAACCGTCTTGGCAGCGTCTAATTGTGGTGCAGCAGTCAAAAGACTATTGAATAGTGTTATTAAGATAATAGTTTTTATTGCATGGGTTCTTGAAAAGAGCCAAACACCTAATGATATCATATACATGACAGTTTTGTGTTTTTATCATAATGGGATCAGAATTCTTGATTAGGGGAAAATGCAAAGCCCGCAGCTTAAAAGAGATTATCTAAAGAAAGCTGTATGGATTGCAATAAAAGAGGGAAAGTTTAGACAAGAAAATCAAAAGTTCTTGTTAAATTGGGACCAGACATCAGAACATTTGTCATGAAAGAGTTTAATTTATCGAGTGATCAATAAAAGTTATTGTAACAGGAAAGGCATGTATACATTATCATTTTGTTCATATGGACATAATAAGGTGTTATGTTATTGAACAAAATGGATGCTTCATAAAAATACAATCAGCTGGTGTCTATTTTCTAGAACCACGTATAATCTAATTGACCACAGCTAGTTGATATTCACCGGATTTGAAAGAGGGTTGAAATAGAAATTATTCCAATCATTTTATTTTTGATAAATAATAGAGGTTATCCGTACGGAATGGTTATACATTTACTGTTTGTATACAATTCACCTAGAGGCTAGAAAATAGGGCTTAGGGTGTCACAAATTTGAAAGCACTTGACATAATTTCATCAGTATTGAAAATGAAGAATTGGATAATTAATATCATTTTTTCATTTTCTAGATAGTGCACAGAAATATATTCCGGCCGAATCTTAAAATCATGGCCTTTTTTACATACTAAAGGTGCATAAAAACATTTTAAGAAGTCTTTCGTAAAAGATAAAGAACAATCTTAATTCCAACTAAAAGTAATTTCAACATTTTTATCCTCTATGAAAATATGAAAAAGTAGTATTTTAAAACTCCCTATCATGGCAAATCTAATATTGCTTCAATTGCCACTTTGAACCAATATCGTTGACATTTTTTTTTTTATGTCCACTATTTTACATCAAAACTTAAAGGAAAACCTGCTAAATATTTTTTGCTTTCAAAAACGTATCTGTCATTTTAAAATAATTACAATGTGCAACACTCTAAAAATATATATATTTATATTGCTATATACAGGCGGGGTGGGCTCCAGAGAATGATATTAGCAGGAAAGGTAGAAGGAAAGAGAGCAAGGGGGAGACCTAGAGGAAGGTGGATAGATGATCTGCTGAGATCATCAGGCCTCTCCTACTACAACTGTACCAACAGAGACAGATCAAAGAGGCGTTCCATTGGACTCAACCTCCTTCTAGGAGACGACACCAATGAATGAAATGAATTGGTATATAAGTCTGATCAATTCAAAAGTATATATAGTTGCAAAATACATGCAATTTAAGAAATGACGGTATGCCCCTTAAAGAAAACCCACCCGATATCTTGAAATAATTATTGTTTGGTATTCAATATAGAATATTATAGAACATCTTTTGTTGGAAGCATTTGAAATAAATGGTATGACAAATAAATACGGTACATAATTTTAGAAGCACTTTTGGTTCAATGCATTTAATTTTAAAGCCTCACCAGTTAGATATAGGGAAGCGGACATAGATCTACTTGAGACCCATTCAAAGCATGCCATTTCAGTTTAGATGTTATGCTTTAAAATTAATCAAATGATTTTATTTCTCCAAATGTTTGTCATCAAATGGCCAATGATGCTGATAAATGTGGGCTCATTTAGAGTTGGAAGGAAACCTAGGCGCCCTCGATAAATTCCAGCCTTCTCGTTTGGCAATGAATAAAGCATATTGTCTCATTACCAGCGTTTAATATCATTCATGAAAGCGAAAATTAGATTAATTGAATGAAGCAGATTTTAATTAAGTGACAAAGCTTGTATTGTGTTGTTGCCTAACATGGTGATGTGCTGATTTCCTATTTAGATCAATCTCCCGAGGAATGGCCAACTATGCGGAAAAGTCATTCTCATATTTGTCACTTCTCTCTTAAATAATGACTATTAATCGCCATCAATATCCCGGCCTGTTATTTGTCCAATCTATTACACATTGTTTCCTAGCCTTTGGAGGCTTTTATTTGAAGTCTGAGTGACTTCTGACATGCTTATGTTGATGTGGAGGACAGGAATTTGTAATAATTGAAAAAAGGGAAGCCATGTTATCCACAGAAAAAATGTAAATGGGGCATCAATGATTAAACAGCATTATTACAATTCAGTATTAGATCATCTGGATAATTGGACAAATTAATACATGGATCACATAGATTGTTTTTCCTTGCGATATCACTATGGGTTGTGGTTTGAAGGATTGAGGAGAGGGGGTGGGGGGGAGTACTCCAAGGACAGAGAAAATATGTTTTGTACCTAGACAGAGTGGTTGTGAAGTATAACATTAACAATATCATTGTAAAAGAATGTAGTAGATACCTTGCTTTATCTACCCCCCCCCCCCCCCAACTGATCCATATCATGTTAATTTAAAAGAACAAAAGTATTGGACCAGACTATAACTTTTTTTTTTAACTTTCTCATTTGTGGTTGAGGGTCTGATTACATATATTTTTGGCTTCCAGGGATTCACAGCTACACTTTGAAATCACTTTAAACATTAACAATTCAATTGCATTTAATTTAACCCATAATAAAATCTCCACTTATCCTGTGAGTATCTGGCGTTAAATGTAGGGTGTAAAAGGTGTACCATTGTCATAATATAAAATATATATAACGGTATCTGATATTTGAAATAGATACAGGATATCTTGCCACATTCATTAAGAATCACGTTTTTGCAAATAAAAGTTTTATCAAGAATTCCTCAATTTTATAACCGTTTCTGTAAAAACATTAGGGATCCACATAAGGGCATGCCTGCTGGTCTGGGATCCCCAGATGATCCAGGCAGACCCTCAGAGTTTGATGTTAGGGATTGCATGGGGCAGTGGATTTTTTCTCCTAATCTCTAAGGTATGAAGAAATGACTGTATTAGAGATAGGCTAGGACAGTGGATTAAATGAAGTGACAGTGGATTTCAAGTGAGGACCTGTATACTTTTTTCCAACAGGTCAGCTTGGGACAGTGCAAACAAATCCTCTTGTTGACCCCTACTCATCCATCACTTTCTACTAAATATACTACAAACCAGAGTAGCCAAAAGATCCAAAATGAGCTTTCAAATGTTATCAACTAGTCAAGAATTTAGTTTTTTGTATCACATAATGATCTAGTTAGATGAATTTACATAAATTAAATTATGCAAATTAGATGGAAGAAACTAGAATTAAGGACAACAAGAAATCAGTATGGAAAGGTGAATTGAAAAATTGTAAAATAATCTGCATTGTGAATTCAATTCAAATAAGTTTATTACAATTAAGCATTATACATAATACATCCAAAAAGAATGACAATATCACAAACCAAATCATAATCCAACACTCAGAGCCAAATCAAAGTCAATTGACTCATAAAAAAGAGTGCAGCTCTATGTCTAGTTTCAGCTGTCAAGTAGAGTCAACTGACAAATACAACTAGGATGATAAAGAAAACTTCCAAAAGAGTCAAACTGACTCATTAAAAGGAGTCCAGCCCTCTAAAGAGTCAGATTCACTTTTGGTGAAGTCACTTTTAGTCATCCTAGTTGGTCAGTTGTCTCTCTTTTACAGCTGAAACTAGACAGGTCTGGACACTCTGGCTTTAATGAGTCAATTGACTCTCATTCAGCTCTCTTTGAACTCTGATGTTCATATCAAAACATCACAAAAAATGAAACAAAATGAAGAAGCATAGCAATTCATTCTTAATCTTTTTTTACATATATAGCATAATTATTCTTTCTTTGATATCTTTCGACAGTATTGTGATGTCATAATGTACCAACAGAAATTCAACGAGATAACAAAACACGTCAGGATTTGAATACAATGATATAGATATTGACAAAATAAACTTATACACAGGTATTTACAAACTATATGACACAAAATAAATAGTTTTGTTGAATATGTTTAAATTAATATGTACAGTCTTGCAATATACATAAGAGCACATAATTATTAGTAAATCAAATGGAAATGGGGAAACAGGTGTATTACACATTGCCTCTGTGGGTCAAATGACCATGCAAGTAGCAGAAGATTTTAACACTTGCAGAAAAAAATGCAATTAATTTGTTTAAACTACAAGTACTATAATATTTTGCTCAGTAGGTATTTCAAAAGTCCTAACATCCTTGTAGGTACATTGTAAAAATGTTGCTACAGCACCTTGTGCTCTTATAATATTGTAAAAGCTGAAGATCTGTGTTTGCCCTTCAAATTTGACATTGGCAGACCTGGTGGTTTAGGAAATTAATTATCAATTTAATACATTATACATGCAATTTCTTAAATTTTTAAAATATCTGAGGTGTACATAAATCATTATTTATAAATATGGAGATAGTTTTATCTATTTTCATTTAATACCATTTGATGAGAATTACTTTCAAGGTCAACATTGTTATTTTCAAGGTCATTGTCACTTTCACTTCCTTCTTCAGATTCATGACTTGAACTTAGAATATCTAAGTTTGCCAATTTTGCATGCTGTTGTTCTAAGTTTTGCTTGCGCCATTTTATTCTTCTGTTCTGAAACCATACCTTGACCTGTGCCTCTGTGAGATTTAGTGATGCAGCCAAATAATACCTTAAAAAAATGAAAAAATGAAAATATAAATGATAGGGCCCTTTTTCAATAGTAAATAGGCCTTTTTCAGTACCATATTGTACACAACTATTGCTTTGTGTTCTTAAAGCAGTACTTAATCAACATTTTTATTCCCTGATTTCAGTTTCACATATAGCTTTATTGTTTGAAAACTAATGAATCTGCAAAACAAGTTAAGCTTAGAATTAAACAGACTGAAATTTGTTGAAATAAATTCCATATAAAAAGCCTTTAATCAAGATGCACCTTGATAGCAAAAATATGTGCCTCCAGTGTTTTTTCCCATTGTATAATGAAGGGGAAAAACAGTAAAAATAGTGATAGACAGTAATTGTTGTTGTTATTTTACTGTGAAGATGTCGTTATAAGGTGTTATTATATTATTAAAAAATGACCTTGATGAGTTCATATTTGTTGGTTTCAAACAACACTTCATTGTTGTGTATATATTGTTATTTTACTGTAAGAAGTGTCATTATTAGGTGTCATTATATGTGTTGAAAAATGTGATTGACCCCTAATTTTTTTGTTTCAAACCACACTTCATTGTTGAAACTTATTTGTTTTTAATATATTTTGCTTTAGCTCATATGTTGTTTCCTACTTCTACATGTATCTTTTTTGTAAACAGGGACCCCATGGGAGACAATTAGGACATTTTGTGTCCTGTTTTTTTTGACAATTCAAAATTTGCAAAATACAATTTAATCACTTATTCTTTACACCTTATGAGATAATCAAGGGATCTGTTCAGATGCAAAGCATTTCTTTGCAAAGGACCTAAGGCAACATTAAATGTTATCCATCTATTTGATAGGTAAATAAAATTTGAAATATTCATATACCATGTATACTACTGTATGTATATTTCAAATTTTGAAGCATGTCTGGCCCTTTTGGAGATCAATTTTCATTGAGTTTATAAGCCACATAGTATAGATATTTTTCAAATAAATAAAAAAAAACAAAAAAAACTCTTACCTTTCAGTGCCTACCATATACTGCTGCCGTTCAAACTCAGCTTCTAGTCTCTCTAATTGTTCAGGTGTAAAAATGGTTCTTACTCGTTTACTTTTACCTTGTTTCCATTCATTTCCTAGAACTTTTTTTTCAGATTTTTCTGTAATGAAATAAATACAGTGTCATATTGTAAAATGGTTTTAAAATTGTATCTCACTACTTTATTATTTACTTACAAAGAAACTACATGTATCAACTCCTCTTTTGAACACTTTGCTAACTCGCAAAGATGTTTTTCAGTAAGTGGATGCGTTATTGTGATTGTATACATTTTAGTGCTCGAGATCTGTTCTAGAGCTATAAATACTAATTATAATGACGTCCCAGGGCTTAAACTGTTTAGCCTAGGTCAAATATATTTCTTCATATATGCAAAGGAACTTGGAAAATAATCAAATAACAATAGCATGAAAATATATAATTTTTTCAATGTCAGACATAAAGAATTCTGCAGTCGGTATAGAATAATTAATTTTGCACTTTTATGATGCATAATTTGTATTATTCAGATATAAAACTGTTCATAGAATATTTGTAAAACAACAAATAAATTTATTTGAAAAATGACAAAAAATCTGAAGGGTTTATTTTTATAACTGCCCCATGTCACTAGCACTGCTGCTAGATATCAAACTACCTAAGCATTCAAAACAATATCAAATTTCTTTTTCTTTTGAAGAATGGAGGAGTAACAACTTTTAACAGTTTGTAAGCCTGTTTAGTGTTTACAGGTAATACCAGGTGATTTATTTTAGAGCAAGTTTGTAATTTTAAGCTAGTTTTATTTTACTTTACAATATTAAAATGAAGCTCCGTGAAAAACTTTACATCAAATTGTTCAATGATTAATTTGCTATGGTTATTTAACAAATGATCGGTGAACACAATGATTACATTGCTAAAAATTAATATCAGCTGAGGGGCTAATTATCACAGTTAAACAGCCATTTGATGTACACAAATACCCATAGAAGACCATTTGAATGAGACATAACAAAAGGTAATTGATTGGATCAATTCAATGTAACACCTATCAATAATTAGATTGGCAAATTAAAAGCTAAGTCTTTTGTAAAAAAAAAATGAAAACCAATGTTTGTGAATGTCTATTTGTGGAAGGCCTGATCATACACAAGCTTTTGAGTATATATTCAAATGCAGAAATAGAAAAGAAATTCTCCATTTTTGAGTGCTAAATATTAATAACTGTTTATTTGGACAGACAAATGATAAGACAGATAGATTATCACACACACACATAAAATGTTAGATCAACAAATGGATAAATAAATGAATGATTGATTGAATGAATGAATGATTGAATGAATGAAGGAAGGAATGAATGAAGGAATGAATGAATAAATGAAAATATGAATTTGTTGTCTAAGTCTATTTGAACTTATAACTTTAATTTGCAAACCCCAATTTAATTTTCAGAAATGTATTAAAAGACAAAATACAATGACATCCTTTTGTTGTTTTTTAAAAATGAGTACATTGGTCAATTTACTCTCCTTTTTTAGAGGGACCTGCCAACATGATTATTAAGAAAATGGCAAATTTTCTAAGGGTCCAACCCTACACTTTATAACAGGGTAAAAAACGGCCTGGAGTATTTTGTGGAAAAAAAAACATAGAACTATATCATTATACATAGCTACATGATACTAATGATTTAATGATTTTAGGAACTAAATACAATTATATTTAGCTACATAGGGAGAAATAAAAATATTTGTGCTTCTTGATATTTTTTTATAATATTGTTACAAAAGATATCATTACTGGGAAATAATGATTATCTGTGTTTATAATGCAAAGGGCTTCTGAGTTAATTTCGTGTGTATGGATATGCCCCAGTCTGTGGCTGGGCAAATGGTTCAGATCAATAAGACATGATATTGTCTTTATTTGTCATCTCAATTGCCAGCCTTGTAAGGACTTAAAAGTAAATACCATAACACAATGAGATAGAAAGAAAAAGCATTCACATCAAATATGATTGTTCTATTTGTTCTCTTCTTAAAAAACATCAGGGATCTTTATTGATAGATTTGCTCTTCAAATTATAGTGCTATAATTGAAATAACTCCATATGATTATTCTAAATAGTGAGCTATTATAAAACAGCATCTACACATGGTGCTAAGTCAATATTTAAAAATAATAAAGCAGTACAGCTTTTGTAGGATGGGGAGGTGTATATGTTTTCAGCTGTTTTTATCTAAATATGAGATCTATATTTTGTAAAATGGCACGAAAATTGAGATTTCAATTTAAAGAAAGGCCTCAGAAATTGACCCTAACAGTTCATATTCTAGAGTAATTTGTTTCGTTTCATAGAGTGTTTGACATAATATAATATTTTTTTAGATTGGTGATTAGAGAGGCGAAATAAATAACTATGAAGTGTGGTTTGAAGCCTACATGTATCAAGTCATCAAGGACTTTCTTCAGGGTTTATTACATCATATATTTATTGAGAAATATTCATTTCTGTC
>JAVSBT010446550.1:0-10333 GCA_033118115.1 Pharyngocirrus eroticus
AAAGAAAAAACATTCTGATCGAACATAAATTTAAAACACGTCTATCATAACGATAATAGGTCAATCTTATATGTTATCTTTGCAAAATAGTGCGGCTTATAAACTAGACCACCAGATGGCGAGACAATCACCGGCTACACACTCATTATGTCACCGGTGTTCGACATCTTCAAGAAGTCACACATTGGCGACAAAATATTGTGGATATGAAAACAAAATCAACATGAAAATAATATTCTTGGGTATTTTTTTTATATTTCATCTTCACATGCTTAATTCTTCAGTATCTTTGATGTGACATTTATAAATAAAGAGGCAACAAAAAATGCACACCATACAAATATCACATACTGAAATAAGGACCATTTTGAAAAAAAAACACCCACTACTTCAGTTCATTCTATTATTGCACACAAAAAATTATTTATAACTGCAAAACACTGATTGAAAAGCGATGTAATATACAATAATTTTCCTTTCTTTTTATCCAGTAATTTCCTTGTATTTCTTTGGCATAAAAATGAAAAATTAATTCGCAAAAGGAATGTGGGTAGATCAAGAGCAGCCTGGCACCAAGTGTGCACTGGAGGACACAGGGCCAACTCTTGCCAGGCACCAAACCTTGCGGCGGAGATTTGTAGATGGAAGTCTACCCTAGGAAGATCCCTTACAATGATGTCGTTGGTTGATGATCAATTAACAATTTGATGTGTATTTGCAGATGAAAATAGGACCTTTTCACAGAATTTGAACAACATGACATGACTTGATGTTCACATCATAAACTTCCATCAAAAAATATGAAATCCATTTATATTCAAAATTGTTTTCAATAATCATTTATATTTTAAACAGTTTTGACAAAAATAATTGCTCAATATCCAGAGAACAAAATAGAATACCAACATTTAAATGATAATACATGTAGTAATATAGAATAAAAAATGTCCATTAAACCCTAAAACTCATGAATATTTAAATGCATGCAGTTATACCAGCATTGATAGATTTATTATCAATTTTTGAACGTATTTTATATTTTGTGTTTTGAGTACATAACATGACATGCAGTAATAGCTGACTGTTATCAATGATGTTCATTCATTCCCATATTAACACTAGAGCAGACATAATAGAACAGTTATAACCACATAGACTTTGGAATGATAATTGTGCAATATACGGGTATATTTTATATCATAAGTTACATAAAAAACTAACCTACATGTTCACCTGAATAACACAATTTTTTCTTAACAATATAGAGTCCTATTCAAGGACCTTCTCGTATATGCTTTGAAAATAAAAAGAAATGATAGGAATACATTAAAGAGCCAAAATATTTTTTAAGAATAACTTGACATTACAAAGGCTTATTTTATGTCAGGGCTGGAAGTCCTTTTTAAAAGCTTCACAGCAGTCTGGTTCATGAATTGATTCTAAATAAGTGTTTATAGGTTTTTTCTCAACACGAGTTAAAACTGATTACATAAAAAAATATTTTAATGTGATTACTGCTTCATCGATATTAATCATATCTGAAATATTGGTTTTTAATGGTGTTCAAACTATTTTTTTAGGTGAAGTACATACAGCAGCTAGAATAACACAAATACAGGTCTCTTTCACTATTTCTGTTTTCTAAACATTAGATGTTACCTTGTAAAAGGCAAAATTTTCTATCAAGAAGTGTGACAGTAGAAAGAAAGTCTAACAAATTTAAGCACATAACAAAGTAATATTTCTATATTACATTTTACAAACATGGCACACATAAAAAAAAAAATCATCCTAAAAACATTTCTAATAATAACAGGAAACATAAAATTAAGGAAAGAGTTACTAGAATAAATATATTTGGATTAAGTTTCTGCAGTATCGTTAAGGAATATTTTGACGCAATAAGATAGCATTTTCAAATTACGGACAGACCTATCAGTAGCATTAAGTTCTGCAGTTTTACTAACTATATTATATGTACTTGCAGTTAAATAACTTGTCTTCAGCTACCTGTATAATTATAACAAACAAGTTTGATATTTTTAACTCAACAATCACTGTCAATCAGTCAAGTGTTTTTTTCATAAAGCAAATTCTTGCTTAAATTCTTTTTGATTTGCTGTTAGTTTAAATGCTCACACTTGGTACCAGTCATTCAAGTTAGATAATGTGATATTTCACAGCTAAGAGCTTGATATTACATTTAGTGACAAGAGTATTAAAAGAATGGTATACCATTATTAATATGTATATACACAGTACATGTCTATCTCACAGTTTTGGAATAATTCTGCCTTCCAGTAAATGGAACATAGCAACGTATGTACAAAAGACTGGAAAAGGCTTGACAGGAAATGTATGCATCACAGAATTGGAAGGACTGGAAAATTTGAAAAATGTCCTCTCTTGCTCATATTCATGTGTAGAGAATCACTACAATTAGTCATCAAAATAACAAAGATACCATAGTGTATCTGTCACCTGATTTATAAACAATTTTAGGTAAATATATGATATAGGACATGGGCGTCATAGTGAACAGTTCTAATCTCATGTGACAGTTTTGAAACACACTTTCCTATCTGAGGCAGTATGATATCAAGATCATAGGATAATCAATAAAGTTATATATCAAAATATACAATATATTGTTCTCAACCAAACATTAATGATATTTTCTCAAAATATGAAAAACATCCTATTGCAAAGCGTTGACAGAAAAATGTCTTGATTCCAGATATAATTATATATACTATTCATCTGGTATTTTTACACAAAAACATTTTATAAACCTGTGCTTATAAAAATCTGCCACACAATTTTTCCTTAAAGGTTTTCCTTCGCGTGCAGCTACATGCCAGTAGCTATGAGTTTCTCTCTACATGCCATTGTAATGTTTCTCTCTCAGACACTATCATACAGAAGAATTTGGAAATAGAGATTGTATCTCTTTCTGCTGGGGCACTGCAACAAATGTACAGCAAGCATAAGTTTTATGACAACTCTGTGAAGCACCCTAAGCTTGTTTTTAACTTTTCCTTTAGGACACTACTTCAATATTGTACTGACATGAGTATTTTAAACTGTCTTGAATGTCTTTTTCATAGATTACTGCTACATTTCTACATGGGAATTCAATTGGCTGTTCCAATCAATCTTTTGCCAACAGAAATGACATGTTTCAATGTGTTTTCCAGCATCTCTACTGACTGAGGAGTAATGAATCCACAGAATGAGACATCCAAATGGCGCAATCTGTAGGAATTCACACAAAGGGCATCAATGGTATGATTGGTAAGTTTATCACAGCTGGACACATCTAGGGACTTTAATCTGTGAAGCCGTTCTGTCAAGTATATTATTCCCTTGTCTGTAATTTTGTTACACTGTGCCATGAATAAGTCTTCCAAACTTGGAATGTTGTCAGCAATTGAAAACAGGCTTTGATCTGTTATGCCAAGGCACATGCTCAGAGTAAGCGACTTCATTTCTCTGAATCTCATGACCTGCGTCAGACTGTAGTCAGTGACTCTTGAACAGGATGTGAGATCAAGTACTCTCAGGCCTGAAATACATGCCACACTGTAGATTTGGTCTTCAGATAATTTGTCTTGAATTTCTGCAGGCGACATTTTGCCTTTCTCTCCATAGGGTTTGCTTGGTTTGTTGAAGATGTTGCTGACATACGTCTTCCTTGTACATTTGCATTCTCCATTATGCTCATGTTCTTGCTCATTCCCATCTTCTCCCAATTTTTTTTCTTGAAATCCAAGCAGGCCAAAATCTGACACCCCTTTGCACCAACTCAACTTCAAAGAACGCAGCATTTTCAAATACTGGTTGATCCTATGGACACTTACATCTGTTATAGTACAGGAAGAAAGGTCAAGATGGTTCAAGGTTGGAGTGGTTTTGCATAGATCTATCACAAAGCAGTCCTTGACATTGGTGCAGTAGCTCAGGTTCAAATGGGTCAGCTTTGGAAGCCCTGGATTGCATAGCCCTTCAATGAGACCAATTGAGGTAAGCTGATAGCATGTTGCTATGTTTAAGCGTTCCAAGGTTTCCACAGATTTTAATTTGGACACAGACTTATCTGTTAGCAAACGACATTTGTTCAAGTTGATTTGTTGCAATTTTGTCAATTTTGTTCCAATGGAGTTCAAGCTTTGATCTCCAAGTTCAATGCATTGGTCTAGGTCTAGAACCTTGAGCTCACTTTGTTCTTTACAAAGTATAGCTACACCCTTATCTGTCAAATCACGACATGCAACCAAATACAATTCTGCAAGTTTCAAATTCTCCGTTTTGGCAAGAGTGGCTAGGCACTGATCAGTGACTGCTGTTCTACTAATATCAAATGATTTGAGTATTGCAGCTTGTTTTTTGATGAACTTATGGATGTTGGTAAAGGTTAACACAGCAGTGTTTGCTCTTTCCCCAAAACCTTTTCTGTAATAATCATCAGAGTGGAATAAGATTTGACAACTGGCCAGTAACAATTTTTCCAGTTGTGGACAAGCCTCTACCAGCCCATTAAATGAGGAGTCTGCCAAATATCTAATGGAAGACAAATTCAGTTCCTTGACGTGTTGCAATACTTTTTTCAATTCTTTAGCATCATTTGGTTCATTGAACAGTTGTCCAGTCATAAATAAACTGTTGCAGCCACTTAAATCCAAACTCTCAAGCAAACTGCACTGGAGTATTAGTTTCCTAAAGCTAGTTGGGGTTATCTCTATCCCTCGAAGCGACAGGCTGATCAAATTATCAGTTATATATTTGCAAGATTCCAGAAGTCCTTTCCTTGACGTCATTGCATTGTCCACATCATCAAGTACCAAGTGAACACCTTTACGTCTAGCCAATTGAGAAATATGTTGTTGGGATTCACTTGTTGCAGTAAAGGTAACCACAGAATCTTTCAACAGAATTGGATCCAAAGCAGCATCATACCAAGTGCTATTGACTGTAGATGCTTCCTTTCTGTCTGATACGCCAAGATATCTCATGATATGAGTAAGCACCTGAATAAAAAACCAAAGACTTGAATGAAAAGTAGAAAATATATCGTAATTTAGCACAAACCCACAATATCAAAAAGATCTCACTTCCAAGACCATGACTCATGATCATAATTATGACCTATGATTATTATGATAGGGTATTCAAAATCTTGAGGCAAAATAATATTTCCTTGGGAACAAAAACACTTTAAAATTATTTTGTTTTATTGGTATTATGCCTGGTGTAAGTTTAAGATACAATTTTATTTTCGATACCAAATGTTAAGCTAGGTGTCAATCAATATGAGTGCTACAAAAAGCAAATATTTCATACCTCTACTGGAAGTCTCTCTGCTGGAGAATCCATGATTTGTTTATGCAAAAGGGTGAAGGTCATTGGTGCGAAGCTGCTGGTCAGCGGATCATTATATTAGTTATTTTGATTTTATATCATAACATGCCATTTTGAGATAGGAAGTTAGATTTTCTTTATAAAAATTAAAACAATGATTTTTGTTTTACTTGCTAACTTTCGTTTTATATTACCATTCATTCTTTTAGGAAACCCAACCTTACTGTACAAAATTATAATTTAAGAAGTCCGTAATCTAGTATATCACTTCGAAAAATGGCAACAACTACACCTATACCCAGGCGCTTGCCTCTTCTATTTGTAGGCGATAATGTTTTGCTTCCAGGATCGTCAATGCGAATTCCAGTTCGCAGCATGAGAAAGTAAGTTCTCAAAGTTGATGTCATACAACTGTCAATAAGTTTAATGAAAAATACCGACGAAACATTTTTGACAGCTGATGTTGTCAGTCACCCAGTCAATGTTGAGCTTTGGACACTTGCTTGTGGACCTTGTTTTTGTATATGCCTGATAGTAACAGTACATGTACTTGGAAATACAGAAGGCTCTGGAAAGCAATACATTTATTAGAATTTCACAATTTTTTGTTCTTACTATTAATAATACTATTCTGTCATGACACTATATTGACAGTATTCATAATAGTCTAAATAGAACAAAAACAGTGAAATTCTAATAATTATTATGACCTATTAGTATTATACTCTAGAAATGACAGTAAATATTCATAAGTAGTATGTATGACATGTTTTTTCCCCCCTTTTTTAAAGATTCTTTAAGTTGTTGTATTTCTTGTGCCTCAATCACATTCCCTAGGGCTTTATGAGTAAATAACATGACATTGTGCAACAATTTTTCTGATTCAGTATGAATATGGTAAAAAGTAGACTTCTTGGAAGAAATACCTTAAGCAGTACAATCATAGGTGTGGTTCCAAAAGAAAGAAATGGAGAGGTTTGTGATTTTGTATTCTGTTATTAAGTTATTTCTTGAGGCAATTTTGATTTAACAAGTAACTTCCAAGTACATTGGGAATCTGGAATTCCCTCCTGTGGTATACAGCAGAGTCCCCCCTCTATTGGATAAAAGGCAATCTGCATTTTCACTCACTCATATTTAATGTAGCATTCAGCATTGGTTCAGATTGCACATACGCACCACCATTGCCTGCACAGAGATAAGATACTCAAAGTTGAATGCATCTCAGAAAAGGCAGGGTACACTATGAGACAGTTGATTTGAGTTCAGTGTGTCTAAACTGCCCACTTTTTTCCCCTAATCTCCCCATGGCTATGTTGATAACTTTTTATAAGTAGGTCATTGATCTAGCTTGACCTTCCTATAGTAAAAGATATAAATTTCCCATCAGATTTGATATGACTTTTGTGTTTAATTTTCAGGGTGATACTACATCTTTACACCCTATTGGCACTGCTGCTGTGGTTGTTCAGGTCACAGGGACTAATTGGCCTCAACCCTCATACACACTATTAGCCACAGGTCTTTGCAGGTTCAAAATTGAAGATCTTCTCCAAGAATCACCATATGCCATAGCAAAGGTTACACAACTAGACAAACTTCCAGGAGAAGAAAGTGGTAAGTTGGTGATAAATGAAAAACATGTGCTGACATTATTACAGCATGTGTTTTTGACATTGTTAAAGGGCATCATGAAATTTTGATCTTCTCTTTTAGCTTAAGCTTCTGCACACCCATGTTTTTTTATGTTATTGTTGATTATTGATTTGAAAATATTGTAAAAGTTATCTTTTCTCTATCAGGCAACAGTTATTGGTAGGAGTTTGTAGAATCCAGTTCAGAATACTATGGACATTGCACATCTACATATTTGCTTACTTGCTTATTATCCTTCATGCCGTGGAGCATATAGAGAAACATCCACATATTTTATATCTTCTCAATCTTGATTTTCAGATGAGGATCTAACAGCCAATACTGAACTGTCAAGCCTTGCAGAAAATTTCCGAGAACAAGCCTCAAAGCTTGTTGACTTGCTAGATGTTTCAATACCAATTGTAGCAAAGTTAAAGGTGCGTACCTTTACAAATCATGTCATGGAGGATTGTTTAATTTCAGTATAAAACTATGACTTACAATATCTTTCAGTTCATATAGAACTTTCTGTACCTTTGTGTAAGACAGAAAGGTATGAAAAAGTATGGTCTTCTGGAATCATAGTTACTTTGTTGACACTATCAGTTTGGATCAGTGGTTTGATTTTGGAATGGCTTTCATTCCCGAGATAGAAGGATCTGGCTAATATCTCTCTTCTAGTTTGTAAGGTTGGCAATTTACTGATCTCAAGATGGTTGTTATAATCTCCTTAATCCCAAATTGCCAATTTATATACTAATGGCAAAGCCTAAAAGCATTAGATCAAATCTATACCTGACTTATTTATTAACAAGTTCGAACTGTTCAAAATAAATCTTTTTGTTTGTTTTGTAAGTTTTAAAAATATTGTTTCCTTTCAGAAAATGCTTGACAATCTCCCAAGTGAACATTTGCCCGATTTGTGTGCTTCCATTGTCAAAGCTTCCTTCAGAGAAAAAATCCAAGTTTTAGATGCAGTAGATTTGATGGAAAGATTTAAAAAGACACTCCCTTTGCTGATGAGGCAGATAGAGGTAAGTAATGAATATGGGCAACAAGACAAATTGAATAGTTCTAATTTAATTTTTTAATATTAAAACAATGAAATAAAGTTGTGAATTGACACCTCTGTTGTACCAAAACATCTTGTTATACTACATTTAGGGATTGAATTTGCTGGAAAAAGCTAAGAAGTCTAATGTACAGACAATAATGAAAAAACAACAAAGCAGCAGACCTATAAATATGAAAAAGACATTCAAACAGTTAGGTGATGATGTAGAAATGGAAGATGAAGATGATTATGATGAAATATCGGACTTGGAACAGAAAATAAAGTAAATATTATGTTGTCACTTATTTTTTTATCAAATTTTGTCCAAAGCTTTTTTGAGGATGATATGAGGTAACTTATCCTCAATTTTGTTTTTCACAATGTAGATAATTTATTTCAATATAAACCTTGGAACCAATAAACCTATTTACTAATATTTCATGATGTTCTGCTATTGTCTGATGCTTTGAGTTGCAGTGACTAAGAATACCATGGCTACTAATTTATTTCAAAAGGAGATTCTTAAAATACTAGGACCTCAAAACCAAAATTGAAGGGGAAAATCCAGATACATTAGACAACAACATAAACTACTGCAATTCACCATTTTTGTATTTTTCACTCTTATTTTAGACTCGTCAACATGCCTAGCCATGCTCAAAAAGCAGCCTTTAAAGAATTAAAGAGATTGAAAAAAATGCCTCAGCAGATGCCAGAACATGCCATGATCAGGTTTGTTCAGAATTTCCTTAAGTTTTAAAAGATATAGAATAAGAAATGGAAATTAATACTTTAGTTTTTTCTCACTGTTGATTTGACCTACACACAGTTGAAGTAAGAATTATCTGATTTGTACAAACTCACAAAAATTGTAGAACAGGCGGCACTATTGAATAATTCTCAAGAATTTTCTCAAAATCATGTCTTGGCTATCTTCCATTAAAATATCTTATTGAATTATGTTGATCTTCTACATGGAGCCTGGAACAACATAATGATTTAGTTTTCAAATGGAGTTTTTATGGTGTTGAAGGTACGTATTATTCAAAATTAATAATTTATCAATACAGGAATTATTTGGAGCTAATGGTAGACTTACCATGGTCTAAAAGTAGTAAAGATTCACTGGACATTGGTGAAGCTAGAAAACATTTAGATGCTGACCACTATGGATTGGACAAATTGAAGAAAAGAGTTGTTGAATATTTGGCTGTAAGACAACTGAAAAACAACATGAAAGGACCTATCCTGTGTTTTGTTGGGCCACCTGGTGTAGGTAAAACAAGTGTGGGAAGATCTATTGCTCAAACGCTGGGGAGAGAGTTTCATAGGTAATTATTCCATGACACCAATAAAACCTAAAAAAAACCTGAGACTTTGCCATATAAGAAAGAAAACGTCAATCTAATCTCCTTTTCTATTTCTTTGAATTTACCAATAAGAAGTAGGCCCACATTGGTTTTAGTCTTACTCACATAGTATTTTTTTGTGAAATGTTATTTTTTCCAAGTGACTTATCCTAAACATAGAAATTTATCATTCAACAGTACTTGATATATTCTAATGACATCTTTATCAAGTTAAATTATCAACAACATTTTTTTTTTTTTGAAGTTAATTGCTGTATTTTTGATAACATTTAAGAATTGCACTTGGTGGATGCTGTGATCAGTCAGATATTAGAGGCCACCGTAGAACATACATTGGGTCAATGCCTGGAAGAATCATGCAGGGTCTCAGACTTGCTGGCACCAACAACCCAGTGTTTTTATTGGATGAAATTGACAAACTGGTAGGAAATTTAATAACTATGCAAAGTTTTTACAAAACTTGTCAGACAGTTATACATGTATTTCAGTTCACAAAATAAGTCCACTTCAACAATTCTATTAAAATGCCACAGAAAACCACCTCTTGCATTTATGAGATAGAGCTGGAATCTGTGTATTCACTATAAAATGCCATTTCACATTGTTATACTACAGCATTTTTGCTCTGTCCTGTCTATATGTTGAAAAGAATTGTTGCATTCTTTCAGCTTTTTTCTAAAGTGTTTTTGTCATGGTTGTTTCCAGGGTAAAAGTATGCATGGAGACCCCTCTGCAGCATTACTTGAGGTCTTAGACCCAGAACAAAACAGCAACTTTACAGATCAGTATCCTTTGACAAGAAAGTATACATTGATCAGGGAATGAAACGAGCAGAATCTGCGGGAGCCATAGTAGCTCCCGCCACAAAATCCACGGGAGCCACTTTTTATTGGGAGTCAGTAAACATACATGTTAC
>JAVSBT010446561.1:0-10333 GCA_033118115.1 Pharyngocirrus eroticus
CTTTTGGGATCCTTTGTTTCATTACATTTAATGACTTAGGCCACTGTACTAAAGTATCTAGAAATCCTAGAAAAAAATAAATGTCATTGTGATCCCTAGATAGAAAGGTGGCCAATGATATTGTGCATAGGATGGCATGCATGATGCAGTCTTAACTAATTTTTGCCAAAAGATGACTTAGGCCATTTTTGCTCTAGACTGTCGATATACGTTTAAATTGCTGATATTTGCTCAATAATTAACAAACAATGAGTTTCTTACCCTGAGTGTGGCAGTTGTAGCTTTTGCGGGCCCAACCCAGCTTTTTGTTTTGTTGTTGTACTTATAGGCATCAACATCTACCTTTTTCTGCTTTTGGAAAAGAATGAATAAATTATTCGTGTTACCTAGTTACACTAATATTGAATATTCTTTGTATTGCACAAAGACATACATTGCAAAATTCATAGGTGGACTGGATCCAGTGTGGATACAAGGTCATGTACCCTTGCTTTAGTTTAGCATGAATAATAATATGTGTTTAAGGTACCTCAATATGATAGCATTAATGAGTATACAGCCCTAAAGTATAAGAGAAATCCCATCAATATTATATATTTTTTTATACAACTTTATTCTTGAACAATTACCCTCAGAAAAAAAAATCCAATTATAGTAAATTTTCTCTAAATTATTGCAATAAAACCCATTCACAGAATTGTCAAAAAGAATTAGCTGGACATATTGTCCCAGGTGATTCCATTACATTTGCTATTTGTTATTAAATCTTATTTTACAATGTTTTAAATAGAGGAAAACTAATAGCAATTTTCTCTTGAAAAAAACTGTCAAAACTGAGTATATAATTTGACTTTTATCAAAAACACAAACATTTGGTTATATTTTCTTCTTTGAGCAACAATTGGACAGAGATATTTTTCACAGATTTGAAGCTACAATCATGCTTTAATTTTGAATTTAGATTATCAATGTTTTTTGATAGCATCTTGAAAATTGATAAGTTGATTCAAAATCCTCTTGTTTTAATATGTTAAATTATTATTTATTTTTACTTCGAACAACTGAAAATTTATGACCTTTTATTGATATAAAAATGTACATAAATGAATGGTGAAACTCAAAATTGGTCAAAAATGTGTATTTAATAAAAGAAAGTTGTTTTACACAAATGAAATGTACTTCAAGTCTCCAATATCTCACCTCATTTCTTCCAATAAGTTCATCGTTTTCTTTTATCTTAACTGCCCTCCGGGATTCTTTTGTTGAGTTCATAGCGGTATATTATTTCCATCAAAATGATAAACTGCAGTAGTCAAAATAGGGAAGTAAATTTAATTTTTGGACAAATGGACAAACCAGAAGAAATCAAAAAAATATCTCAAGCATAGACTACTACTACTACTACTACTACTACTACGAAGTACTAGATAATTACTAGTTCTGTTATGGA
Organism: Pharyngocirrus eroticus; assembly: GCA_033118115.1. Taxonomy (NCBI): domain Eukaryota; kingdom Metazoa; phylum Annelida; class Polychaeta; family Saccocirridae; genus Pharyngocirrus; species Pharyngocirrus eroticus. The sequence continues at coordinate 1,451 of JAVSBT010446561.1, forward strand.
AAAAAATAAGTAGATTCAACTTTCAATGCACGGTTTAGTATTCAAAAGATAAGATAATAAGTCATTCGAGATGTGTTCAGTGACAATGTCTTGGAAATAAATTCCAGTTGTTCTGAGTAATTGTTGTTGTCATAACAACAATTTCTCGGAAACTAAAAAATGCTTTTTAAATCTTCCTTGATAAAAAGAATACAATTAATTGCATTTGTACTATACTTTTATCTACATAATACCCGTAGTCAATACTTTTGGAAGAACTAAGCCTTCCTGTTCAATATAAAAAACAACAACCAAGAAACATTAGAAACAAATAATCTATAATAAAGCACCTGTTGTGATTTGTTTACACATAAACTGTTCACATACACTTGAAAGACAGTGTTCATCCGAAGTTAGAAAACATTAATGAAAATTATATTCAAACAAAATTTCAAAACTGAAACAGAATAGAAATAGGTATGTTTGTTTATCGCAAGTATTTGGAATAAGAAAGGTGGTCCTATTGAATTTGTTTTTTTTAATACAATCAAGAGATCTACTTGAATTATTCATGCGCGTGCAGACGATTGAAAATGAGGGGAAATGGGAATTTACCTCATTCTTTACAGTACCTGTCTTAAAAATACTGTTTTGATAAGCCATATTTCATTTGTTGATCCCAAATCTATATATTTGATGTAAGATTACATTTAATTTTTATATCTAAATTATTCAAAAATGTTATTTTTTAAAGGAACACTCCATTGATTAAAAAAATATATTCAGAAAAATATATCGTCACCAAGTATCAAGATTGAAAGTAGGTCCTTCCTTCTTGGCATATTAGATATTCACATGGGCTACGGAAGTAGGAAGTGACAGCCAAAGCATAAACTACTTTGAACCCCACTAGGTTTTATAATCTCAATATGGCCGGGCGTCTGCCTGCAGTAGTAATCGATAATGGCACAGGGTAAGTAAGGCTTTATTGTTAATGTATGCTGCATTCTGTTTGATGCTTATATTTTGTTCTTGCCGGCAGTAACCGGAAGTGTAATTATTGTATCGGTAACTCCCCATAGAACCCATCCCACCAAGTTCTGTAAATTATTTCATGCCTATCTTTTACTTTTCGTAGTCATACCTTTTCCAATTATCAGTCTACTGTAAATAATATAATTTCCTTCTTTTAATGGTTTATATCGATACGTGATAGAACCATTGTTTGATAAAGTGTCAACCTCTTGACATAACAATTCATCCTAAAGTCTAAAGAAGAAAGTGTTGTTTTGACAAACCATCAACACCCACAAACCTAAGGCTTATCATAAACACTTATCTGTAGAAAACTAGGAAAGAGCATGTCCCCAAAACTGATGATTAAAATGCATCGCTATTTTTTGGTTAAAAAGTCCAGGATGTATTGTAAGAATTTTTCCTTTCAAAAAAGAAAATATTGTTCTGACAAACCATTGACATTTTCAAATTTAATTGATATCATAAACACCCAGCTGTAGAAAAGAGTTTATTCCTGAGGACCTTTGATCGATTTAGGCAACAGACATGATTGATTTAGCCCAATGTTAAAGTATCATCTGGTTTGGTAAAAAAATTAGAACCTGTGATTTTTGCAATTCTTGGTTTCAACTTATTTCCAGAGTCCTTGTCTGTATTGTGGCAGTCAGTGTCATTTAAACACAATGATCATACATTTGACTAAACCTTTTTATCTTGCAGGTATACAAAAATGGGATATGCTGGTAATACAGAACCCCAGTTTATTATGCCATCCTGCATTGCCATAAAAGAAAGTGCAAAAGTAGGTGATCAATCATCAAGAAGATTAGGAAAAGGTGTTGAAGATTTAGATTTTTATATTGGTGATGAAGCCACAGAAGCATCTTCTTATGCAGTCAAGGTAGAGTTTAGGTTCTTTATATTTCTGTATTAAGAATAGGATAAACATTTTAGTGTAAATTTTGCATTTTTCACTATCCCTAGATAAATATTGACATTTGAATCAAGAAATTTTAATTTATTTTGTTGCTTTGGACTGAATCTTATGGTTCCCTTTGGAGATATGCATGTTTACATTTCTGGGACGTGAACAAAATCTCTAGGGAGGCTTTTTAAACATTGTCGAATAGGAAAATATACCATGGGAATGAAAAAGTTATTATTTTTGAACAGTGTCAGTGATGCGTGTGTTTTTGTCCCTGTTAAAAGACACTACATACAAGATGTTCATCCTCATTCCATCTTCATCCCAAACATTTGTTGCTGTATCAAAGTTTGACTTGGCAAAACCTTTTTCATGCACATGCATTGTTAAAATTGCACAAGGAAATTTACACAAAAAAAGGCTTTATCTTTCGGAATGGCAATTCTATTTTTATCGCAAGATCCAGATGGAGAAAGCAAAGAAAGTTAAAACTGTGTTAAAAACAGAAGTGACATCCATTTTGCCCCAATTGTGCAACATGAATATATTTATTTTGTGCGTTTTATTATAGAATTTGGTAAATAAAAGTCGTTTTTTATCGTTTGAGATAAACATAAAAAATGTCATCTTTGGATAGTAAAAATTTGTCAAATTCAGCCTGAAAGGTTCCTCCTATCTTTAATAGTAACATGTAATAATTGTATATAGTAATTTGTATTGTTCTACACAAGTTTTGTTTCAGATTATTTTCATTTCATGATTTGACAAGTTTTATTAAATCTTTTGTCATGTAATATTTCATTGGTAGTGGCCTATTCGTCATGGTATAGTGGAAGATTGGGATTTGATGGAAAGATTTATGGAACAGGCAATTTTCAAGTACTTGAGAGCAGAACCAGAAGATCATTATTTTTTGTTGGTGAGTCATATGAATAATGTTTATAATTGGAATGCGGTTTTGTGATATGTTACTTAAAATTGTTAAGCATTGTGGTAAAACAGAGAGGTATTCAAATAGTCTGTGTAGTAAGCTAGAATTAGTTTTTGAGTTTGATTCATAATCAGTCTGCAGTTGTAAATATAATCTTCACACCCTGTTTGACATCAATTATAAGTTTGTAACTATATGTGTCTTAAAAGTCCATGTTGCTGCTTTAGGAAATAGTTTACTAGCTGCAAATATATTATCACTGTTAGGTTTTGATTGGTAGTTTTTATCTCTTCATTGATAAATGAGGCTAAGCTTGATAGATTTGAATATTTTAGGTAGAAAATTACTATACTAAATTGAATTATTCTCTGCAATAACATTTCCCAAACAATGTGTTTTCAACTTCCTTATTGTATTCCTGTTCTTTTTATTCAGACTGAACCACCATTGAATACACCAGAAAATAGGGAATATACTGCTGAAATTATGTTTGAATCTTTTAATGTGCCTGGTCTTTACATTGCAGTTCAGGTAAGTAGGCCTAAGATTAAATATGATGTTCCTGGAAGTTCATAATAATTATATTGTAAACTGCTAACATTTTGTTCCCCCTAAGGGTTAATATAAAAAATCATAGCCTTACTATTGTATCCTAAATCTGGTTAGATGAATCTTCACAAGTCAAGTGACATAAAATTGATTCTTTTTCAGTTTTAGGTTAATGTTAAAAAAATTCTCTCTTGCAATATTTTTGCCCACGAAAAACTCCCTTTTATGATTTGATTTATTTTTCTTCAGGCTGTGCTAGCACTTGCAGCATCATGGACTTCTAGACAAGTAGGGGACAGAACACTGACAGGAACTGTGATCGACTCTGGTGATGGTGTCACTCATGTAATTCCAGTGGTAAGTGGTTTCTTCAAGTTTGCATTTATGTATACAGATAACATTGATGAGTATTAGATCCTAGTTTTTGTTGTTCTTTAACCTTGTATTTCTTTTTGGGTCTTATTTTGTGTATGGACTAATATGGACGTCATTGTGTTAACTGGCAGATGGCGTGTGATGATGCCATGACTTTAAAAAACTCTCTGTAGCTTTTTTGATTACCTGTGAACCATGTTATGTGTTGGTAAATCCTTACATGAATCTATTTAAACTATTTATTTCTTTATTTTTTTCATAATCAGGCTGAAGGCTATGTTATAGGTAGCTGCATCAAACACATTCCCATTGCTGGCAGGGATATAACTTATTTCATACAACAATTGCTTAGAGAAAGAGAGGTCGGCATACCCCCTGAACAATCACTAGAAACAGCAAAAGCAGTCAAGGTTTGAACATTTTTCCTTATGTTGTTAATTGTGAAAAAATCAACATTGCCTTGTTTTATCCTATTGGTCAAATAGAGGGGTGCTTCAGTCTGGTTTCAGTAGCATTATGTGTAAGAGGCTGGCAGTGCTAGTTACCTTGAGAGAAGATGTGGTACATGTATATCATGATTCTTTGGCTAGTGGGCACCAAGGATATGATCGAACATAGAGTTTCACTGTTTGATACACCTAAAATACTGTTCTCCTGATAAGAATGTATGTTTCTTTCACAGTAATGCAGACCTTATGGTTGTATGATCATGCTCTATAAACATTTGATATTTTAGAATTCATTGATCAGTGCTATTTTTTTCCACAAATATGTAGCAGCAGGTATTGACTCTGTGTATTTTGGACAGGCCTTCATATGTCAGATATTACTTGAATCAAGCACATGCCTTGATTAAAGTAAGGTGCATCCCCCAAATTAGTCTTGTAAAATCCATGCATGCCTAAACTTTCAGAGGTATTGTTAAAAAAAATCAAATCCTCAAAAAAGTCTTGGATGCCTGTTCCCCAATATCTGACTCAAATCTATTATAACAACCTAGAACTTTAGTATACTCTGTGTTTTGTATATCATATCATACATGATACCTTAATTATACAATTTTTCATATACATTTTCAGGAAAAATTTAGTTATGTTTGCCCAGATATTGTAAAAGAATTTAACAAGTATGACTCAGACCCTCAAAAATGGATTAAGAAGCATGCTAGTCTCAACTCGATAACAAAGCAACCATTTGAAATTGATGTTGGTTATGAGAGATTTTTAGGACCAGAAATATTTTTCCACCCAGAGGTATGTTATCTTATTTTATTGTATTTGATAATGATGAAGGGTCTATCTTTTGTTTGAAGGGTCGATTTGGTTGGGAGGTGAAAGTCATTTGTTGTAAAGTATAATTATCAAGAGACTAATCTTATTACACCTTTCCTTACAGTTTGCAAATCCAGATTTCACAACCCCTATCTCAGAAACAGTTGATATGGTGATTCAGAATTGTCCAATAGATGTTAGAAGAGGTCTATACAAGGTATAAGTTGTTGCATAAAAGTCAACAAGGACTACTTGTAAGAATCCATGTTCCCTGGAAGAGATTATAAAATGATTGTGCAATCAGAGGTTGTGGAAAAGATAGCCAATTACTTTGGAATTAAATTCTTGTTCTTTTTCATCAAGTGTTCTTATATTTTAACCAGTACTGCATGTGTAGATCATAGTTTATATTGTATTTGCCTTTTCATGACAGAATGTTGTATTGTCTGGTGGTTCAACTATGTTCAGAGACTTTGGGCGAAGAATGCAAAGAGACTTAAAACGTGTTGTTGATGCAAGACTAAAAGCAAGTGAAGAGCTTAGTGGTGGGAAATTAAAGGTAAGAAATATCAAAACATCTACTAGAAAACAGTGTCTATTTAGATATTTCTCTTGATAAAAATATCCAAAATCCTTATTTCTGAGGGTTAGGTTTTTACAACATTCATTGACGATTTTAAAAGTGCTCCATTTACAGTTATTTACAAGAATAAAAATGGAATATTTTGAAAAATCATGTACATTCATCATAATATCAACATTCAACCTATTTTACAGCCTAAACCAATTGATGTTCAAGTGATTTCACATCAGATGCAACGTTATGCTGTATGGTTTGGTGGAAGTATGTTGGCATCAACTGTAAGTGTACAATCATTTAGTATAAGAAGGAATTTCTAGAAAAGTCATGGTACATATGTACTCACTGGAGCTTCAAATTTCTTTATTCAATTCTCTCTCACCCTCCCTCCCATTCTCACTCTCTCCCTTCTTTATTTTATTTCCCCCCTCTCTATCACTCACTCTTCCTGTCATTCTGTCTCAGCAGGCAATGAGACAAGGAGCTGAGATACTAGAGAAATGTCACTTTTTTTCCTTTTCATCAAAAAATTCTTTATCCCCAGGTTTTAAATACCCCCACCCCCACCACCATAAAAAACAAAAAAACAAAAACCTTTCAAAAAGCTTCATAGGTTTGGTTTGGATTATTGCTGTGTTGTTGTGAGAAATATCAAAAGATGGATAGCACCAAATTTTGTCCTGATTTTTATTAATTTAAATCTTTCTACAACTGCACTGGAAATGACCAAGGCTTGTCATCTTAAAGAACAGGTCATGGGTTTTCACCTTACCTCTATTCTTACTCTCCTACTTCTTTTATGATACATTTTCCACCATTAATAGTATATATTTTTGACTTAAAAAAGAGAAAATGATAGGAGGTCGAAGATTATATTTTATATCTTTTGTAAGTCTGAATTTATTTTATTGATCACAGTAACATTTTGAATTAAAGGCTAAATTTATTGTTAAATTACTTTTTTGACAAGGGTAGTGCTATGAAAATTGTTTTGGCGTCACACTTAAACTGGCATTATCTGATACTCGCCCCAAACTCTTCTTTAACTCATACTAACATCTTATTTTGTAACCCTTCTTTTACAGCCTGAATTCTATAAAGTCTGCCACACTAAGCATGACTATGATGAATATGGTCCATCAATATTCCGTCACAATCCTTTGTTTGGAACTATGATTTGAATGAAGTTTTGTTAGCATCACATGTGATAATGTCTTGTTAAATTGATATTAAAAGTCTGAAGGGCTATGTTTGATTCTCCAAGAAATAAAGGGGATTTGCAAATTATAATTTTAGTATTATGTAAGCACTAAATTTGCCCTCATTCTTTAATCTTCAATTTATTCCGATATGCAAATGATCTTTAAATCTCTATGAGACCAATACGAATACAAAACCAATATTTCAAAACCTACTTCATTTGAATTTCGAACAGAAACTTGCCACCATTTCACTGAACTAAGTAATAGGTGTGTTTAGTTCCATTTTAAAATGATGGGTGTACATTATACTTTGAAACAATAATGAAAGGATGTATGAATGAAAAACTCTACATTGGCAACATTTTTGCCCTTGAAAGAATGGTTGCATGTTTCAGGAGGAGTGAGTGTATATAGTCATAATTTGGGAGAATTCAAGATGATTTTTTAAGCAGTGAAGAGAAAATTGACCATCTACATGTATGTAGTTATATAATATATGTCCAAATGCTACGTTGCTTGGATATATCTTGTTACAAACCAAAATAATCCTAATGTGAATGACAATCTCAAGCAAAGATGTTGACCAATTATGCTAGAATTTGCTTCTACTTGCTGTTTTCTTCCAGTTTACTCAGTCATGCCATACTTCTAATGTCTAAAGGGATTGTACATAACTTTGAAATCAAAATTTGTATTGCATTTTTTCTTCATAGTATATAAAGGTTCCACAATCTACTAACATCATGACAAAGCTTGGTAAATTTCAGGTTGATTAACAGTGGTATTTATTGTTTCCTCCCTTTTTATTTTTGTTTGTCCAGGATTTTTTTTCCTTGTGTATATTTTGAGCATGGCATGTATATAGTTTTAATCCCAAGACATTGGTTGACCCCTAAATATTGTCTCCTTTGATACACCATGTTTGGGAGAAATCTATTTATGTTGTTATTTTTATAATCATTAGAAGCATGACAGTACATTGACTGTGTATCCTATTTGATTTCTTTAGTTTACTTCTTGTTTGTCTTTTGTTTCTTGTTCATATTTATAGTTTTCAGACAACTTCAGCAAATATTCCATCTTAAATTACATCGCAGTTTCTCAAATTAGTTTTGGCCATGCCTCTATTTAACTTTTTTCCATGAATTGATGCAAGGAAGAATCATAATTTAGGTTAACCAAAATTAAGGATTGTCTGCAAAACAAGGCAACCCTCAGTTTATTCTAAGAATGCATTGAAAGCAGATTTTGCTGTTTCTTTCTAAAGAAACGGTTATCAAATTTTGATATAGAGAAAGATACTCCTTATTTAAATCAAAATCATCACATTTAGCATTTTCTCTGTCTATGAAGATTTTTCACTAACAAAATTATCTCTTTTGGTTCTCCGCTTCATAAAGGTACAATTTAACATCACAAGCTTTTTTCTAATAAAAAAACTCCCAAAATTAAAAAATGCTTATCCCCAAAAAGTTGATTATTCTTATAGTTTTTAAGATCTAGGAATTTTTTTTCTTGCAGAGCATATTTTTCATCTTTACTTTTGTATCATCGATGTTATAAAACAGTTTTCAGTTTTAAGTGATCATATTAAATGGAGTAAAATTTGGTAGTTTTTCAGAATTGCTGATTTTTGTTGCCACTATGATCACTTTAAACAACCATAACTTTATGTACAGAGATACAATGGTTTCGCTTTGATATGATGACCATGCTACAAGATCTTATTATCGAGTAGTAGGGAATGAGCTGGTGCATGTGCCCTCCTTATAGTGCAAATCTCATAGAAGCATTCTCAATCTCTGTGATGATAGTAGCTGTAATGAACCTGAAAGCCAACAGTTACCTCTCAATGCTTCCCACCTGCTTAAAATAGTCCCACTCTTTTGGATACCTCCCCCCGTTTCTTCAACAGTATCTCCTTGGCATAAAAGTTTCAGTTAATGACAGGAACTTGCCAAAATAATTAAGACAGTGTCTTTTCTTATGGTAAATCCTGGACTAAAAAAAACCATGGGATTTAGGGGGTACCATCTTTAAATATTGCCTTACTC
>JAVSBT010446583.1:0-10329 GCA_033118115.1 Pharyngocirrus eroticus
ATAGCATGATCTTTTATAGAACATGATTATTTGGGACATAGTTCGTGCATATCAAAAAAGCAATTAGACCCTCACGCTCCTGTAATAAACATTTTTACCTTTCTCTTTTTCTTGGATTCCTGTAAAAGAATTGAAAAACATGATACCATAAATTCAAAACAAGGTATTTAATTCGATACAAACTTCCATTGACAACCTAGTTTTAGTGGATGAGATAAAATTGAATACCATTCACTGGATAATTGCAGTGAATGTTTGGATAATATGATTACTATACAAAATCAATGTGATGGCATAAAATGATGCTATTTTCACTATTACCATTGTTGTTTTTAACTGTGTATTGTATTGTATTGTATTAACCAGGGTTATCTGTTATGTATAACTAATCTCCAAGCAAACCATGGGAGAGTTTTAATTTAAGTCTATTTTCAGGAAAGATTTCAAAGAAATTTGAATTGAGCTATAACTCTGATTAAGAACAGTTTTTAAATGTTTAGGCTTACAAACAATCTTTTATTTTTGTATATGGTTTGGTTCATTCAAGGAAACTATACATGTATTATGCATATAAAGTTGTGAGTAGTGTATAATGTAGATATATTCAAAAGGGGAGGGGCAGTTTAAATGGATGTTAGGGTATTAGAGAACATTATTTACACCTGAATTGTAAAATCGAGAAATCATCCCTACCTCTTCTTTTGTTATCTTTTTATGGCATTTTTTATACAGCTTAATCAGGTAGCCCAACAAATTGAAAGGTATTGCGTACTGAGAAGTAGAGTCCTCAAATGTGACATACAGAATTGTTCTATCGTACAACCATCTCTCGTCGGCATTTTGCTGAAAATAAACATTCAGATAATCAATTTTTCTTTTAAATAGTATGGGGTTTGAAAGAATATGTGTCCTAAGTTGAGTTGATCACTGACAAATTTGTAAACAACATTAAAACTTTATCCCCTTATTGAAAAAAAATACTTAGTAGATTATGAATGATCATCATATGAGAACAGGATTCTCTACTAGTGACCAAATCATTTGGATACAATGACTAAAAGTATCAAATTAACCCCTGTCTACATTGTAGATTGTGCAAGCATTAGAAAGTGTATTATTTTCGTTATTCAAAGATTCTTTAAAACACTCCAAGAGCCTACAGTTTAATAACTTCTTCTTGAAGTCTATTGACATATTGTTTTATAAAAAATGATTTACTTTAAACCTAAGCACTACCGCGTGTTCATAAGCATTAAACTTTTGTAAAATTTGTTAACAATGGCCATGGATGTACACAATTTTGAAGTCGTTTTGCAAACCCCTTTTACCACATGGATGTAAATAAAGTTTTACAAATCACTTCCAAAAAAAGGGTCTAACCCCAACCAATGTGAACAAACTGACTTCAATTCGTGCAAATGATTATGAATTTTGATTTTAATCCATGCTCGAGAACTTGACAATGCTAACAGACCTGCAAACAGTTGACCCTGTTCACCAAAGAGAAGAAAGAAACAGTAGACACCTTATTATTGCTAGGGTTCATTGGTAATTAGATTCAATGATTTTAAAAGTTTACTTACCACTCTTTCAGTAAATGATCCAGTCAGAACAGCAATGAGTATGTTTAGTAATACAATGACAATAACAATGTGGTACAGTCCTAGCATTATGTCTCCACTGGTGATGATCAACACAGTCTTTTCATTGGAATCAAGTTGCACAGTATCAGGGTCAGTAATTGAAAAGATTGCCCAGAAAACAGCACGAAGAGCACCCCCAAATCTATGTTAGGAATCAAGGATAAGAACAAATAAGTAATCATGCTTCTTATTCAAATAATTATATTCATATAAGAAATACGACAAAGGCTGAATCTATTGGTCATAATTGTTGTCTATTCTTTCTTGGTTGTGGTTAAACACACTGTTGTAAAATTAAAAAAACACCTTTTTTTTTTACAACTTTGATTTTTAAAAATATATCTTGAAGTATTTTTTTTATTTTGTTCAAAACTGAAATAAACAAGTCAACAAACTCCACAGGGGTAAAAAAAAGGGATTTGATCCATTCCAGAAGGGTGTCAAACCAAACCCTATGTATTGGCATTAATTCAATAAAATTTACACTTACTTCTGAAAAGAATTACTTGTATCATCATATTGGGGCTGACTGTAGACGCCATAGAGACAAAGAAATGCAACAGTGAAGGCCAAAATGATGAGAGCAAACAAGCACATAAACTTCCCAGCTTCCTAAAGACAGTAGAAAGGGCGATTGAAATATGTAAAGAGGCCCCTTAAATATAATTTCTTGAATCAAATGTTAATCTCTTTCAGTCTAGCAATAAGCTTTGTTCACTTCACAGCATCATGATATTTCAAACATTATTGCAACGATCGTTCTCGTACACCAGGGGTCAGTCATTCAAGCTTTCATCTAGTACCATGTGTTTCGTGGCAGTTCCTTATTTGGCAGAGCACCTTGCAAGATGTTTGCCCCAATTAATTTGTTTATGACTAATTTCCTTTCCTTGATAATTGATGAAAGGAAAATGCTGCAAAATCAGTCACAAATAATTTGATTTGAGGAGCTGTCTTGCAAGGTGCTCTGCCAAATAAGGCTTGGTTTTCCAGGGTCAGTAGATGAAGAACCTAATTAGTGACCCTGTCTCGCTAGGATGAAACGATGAAGCTGTATGCATGGTTCATACATGGCAAGGTCTAAACATAAACAATGAAATTGAGTTGAGAAATCCAAATGTCTATACACTTCTACTTTGGATTAATTTTTAACTAACCATTCAGTTTATCATAGCGCACTATTTGTTGACAAAAAATATAAAAATAGAAGTACATAATTATGCAAAAGCTTAGCTAACGATAATATTCTAGATCAATCAATTAATTAACTCACAGCTAGATGTTTTTACATAGTTCTTAAGGCTAAAATAATATTCCTCTCACTTGTTAACATACCTTTTCTTTCCAATTTATTTGTTTAATTCCGAATTAAAATAGAACAATGGTTTAAATCTTACCATCAACATGCTTCTTATTTTTTCTATGATTGGTCCCATGAATCTTGACAATGATAAGAAATAGGCAATCCGCAAGATGCTTATAAGAATAGCGAAGGCGAAAGTCACATCTCCAACAAGCCCCATATCGAAGGCCTCCCAACTGTACCTGTCTGTAAAAGAAGAACATTTCAGCCAACCTTTATCACTTTTAACTTCCATTTTGTTGGTACCAAAAATAAGGTATATAAATCACTGTCTTGAATTTGTGAATATTTCAAAATTATCTATTGTATTATCGAATTACATGCCTTTGAACAACTACAAAAAATCTAAAAGGAGGTGAGAATTTCTGAAACATAACTTAGCTACTATCAGCAGTTAACTTTAGGTCTGCCTTACCTGCATTTAGCCAATAGGCAGCCTCCTCACCCTCCTCGGTCAGGGAGTTATTGGACTGTATAAGCTCTGTCCAAACAGTTTCATGACTGAAGTATGACCCAGCATTTTCAACCTAATGTGAAAAATTGTGATAAAATGTTAATTAAATTTACTGAAATTATCAAAAGGTTCTAGTCTTGTTATAACAATTTCCATGTGGAAAATTTTCGCACAGTATTGTTTCCTTTGAGAATTACTTACCTTATTCATGACCCACATTCTTGATGCAAAGGTAATGGTATATAGAATGCAAATTAGTAAATCCAACCAATATAAGAGAGAAATGGTGGCAATCTTGTAATGACACATTAACTCACCAAATAACCCTGAAAGAGAACAAAGACATATCGAATAGTCAGTGATTAGTTGTACTCATACGTGATGTCTGTGCAGCAATACAATATTTCATGAAGCAAAGGGATACAGGCAAATGTTGGCTCCTGTGCTGACTATTCACTGGTCATGCATACTACTAGAGACTACTCCGAAGTAAAAGATCATAGGATTGTTTCATTCATGTGTTTAACTTTATTTTTTAGGCTCATTTCTATTATAAATCCAATACTGTACATGCATATATCAGCAAATATGCCACCTCAAGTGCCCATTGAAATGTCATCTTGATGCTTTAACTAAAAGACAAATCAAGTCATAAGTTATAAGGATATTTAATTATGATTTGAAGTAGCAACATCTCTCAGAAAAGATACTTTAAGAGTGCTGGAACCCTTTAATTAACATATAATTAGCATAAGCCTCATAGTAAGTTAGCCAATAGACTAAGCCTTTATCATAGTCGGTATGTGCCAATCGTCAATCATACAAGGATAAGTGAATTATGCCTCAGCATAGCGTCTATGCTATATTTTTCATCAGTGAATAACATCTAGTGTATATTGGAGGTCTGTTCACTATTGTCAACAACTCCCTTTGCACTAAACGGTATTCCAATCACATACACACACCCTCGTTGGTGTTAATTTAAGAAACTGTATAGCTAAGGTAGGGGGATTGGGATTACATGTTCTTACCAATTATCCATATCAGGATAAGATATAACAATGGACTGTTAGATTGATATCTTAAATCCACATCTTTGATGGAAGTATTCTGGCCAATGGTCAAAGTTTCATTCTGGTACCACTTGTAAAGAGACCCTAGATGTGGGTCCTGAGATATTCTATGGCCTACTGAAATGTTGTCCACACAGAATTTGTAGGTTATCATCATAATGATAAATGTTAAGAAGGAGATGGTGTTTGCACGGTAACGGAAATTGGGAGCCTTGAAAACGTCATTATGACACTGCCCTATACAAAATATCTGAAAAATTAAAAAGAGCTAATAAATAATGATAATAATCTTGCATTTTCTTGTTAGAACAGTCATACATAGTATATGGCTTAACCTTTGCTTATTTATATACACTTTCAGGGTCAACAAAATCAATTGTAGGATTCTATCAGCAAAATCTATATTAAGCATTTTAAGTAAGTTGTGTATGGCGATCAATTCATTTATTTTTACCATTAATCTATATTACAGAAAATGCACTCACCTGTTTGCCCATGTGACGGAGAGCTAAAAACCAATACATGAAGATGAGGACTCCCCATTCATAAGCAGTAACAAGTAAGGAGTATTTAGGGTGATCTGTGTTGTAATGTGAATAATATGTTTTCCACCATTTTGCATCTTCACTGCTCTTTTCGTCCTTTTCCTCTTCATCTCCATTGCTCTTTTCGCATTTTGCCTCTTTATCTTCAATGCTATTTTCTCCTTTGTTACAGCACTTGGCAATATCATTGAAGTATCCAGACACTTTACCATGCCATTTTTCTTGAAGGATATAGATACAGCGTGGGTATCCAAACAACTTTGTAGAAATAAAACAAAATATTAGGGTATTTAAAAGAACCGAAGGTGTTCATGAGAATTTGTATGATTTTGGGAGCAAGAACATATTTTTTTAATCACTGAATGATTATTGTTTTCTTACGCCTTATATAGTATTAGGAAGACCCTTAGAACTATTGGCTACAAATTCTTTCTTTCTTTTTCAGTCAGGCCTCAATATAAAGCTTCTAAACTACTAACCGTCAAAACAATTTATGTCGTTTTGCTATTATTTCATGCATTATTTAATTGAGCACTTGCCAAGAATACTTGAAATCTGCGAATATTTTACTAAGAGTTTATCAAAGAAGGCAAATACTGTAACTGAATCACATGGAAATGCCATTAACAAATTGAATATATTCTTTGCTTATTCAATACAAGCAAATTTTTCTAATTTACCTTTTGCCTGACAGAAAACTTCATACCCTCATTGTGCCTCTGTGTAGTGTCAAGATATTCACATAAGATGTCATGCACCTCACCATCCTTGGCTTCATCTAGTAATTCCTCCACAAAATACATCAAAGCTCTTCCCATTTCCTCGTATTTTTTCTGAATGACAGAGGTGAGTAAAGTCTTGTTACATTGAGTTGTTGGAAGGTGACTTTTAGTTTTATACTGAAAATCTTTGAAGCATTTCAAATATACAGTCTAAATGCAGATTCTTTGTAAGAGTCTGTCTAGTTGAAGCCTTTTAGCATTGTCATGAGTACACCAGATTTAAACTTTTGTGACTTTCAAGTCAGTATTAAATCATGGTCTTAAAACGACTTAAATTCGTTTAAAAGATCTCTAGTTGCACAGAGGATTATTATGATGGCTAAAAGAAAAATCAAAGTCTTTCCTGGAGAAACAAAGTAAACTTGGATTTATGCAAAAAGAAAGTATTGTATTTCTTTGTGCATTAAATAGCTCTTTTAAATTTTGTTTTAAGTCATTTTTGTATCTGTACTCCCATGGCTCCACAGGAGATTAGTGCCTAGGCACTGAGTGGACCAGCCTGGATAAATAAGAAAGTAATTATAATAGTAATTTCCTTGTGAGTTTACCTTATTAAGGATTGATCTTGATTGCTTCGTTTCCAATGTTTTTGCAACCTTACAGACTTTCTTTATGATTTCATCCTTGTGGTACACCGCCAAATAGACAGGGGATGAGTAGGCTTGGTAAAGTTCCATCTTTTTGGGGGTCTCATTCTCAATTAATGTGACCTTTAGCTTTGGAACATCCTTGAATGCAAAAATATATATGACTTTAATAAGCCTAAAGATAAAGGGGGATGGGCAGAAATATGTCTCATCTAATAATACTCATTTCATCAACAAATAGATATTGTTGATATTCAATCTCTTTTTCAGTGTTACTTCTAAGAAGGAAATCTAGTAGTGGTATAACTTAAGTGAATTTTCATAGGACACCATTTCATTTTACTTTTTGTGTATCCTGAAATCATTTTTCTGAGAAATTATCCTTTTAAATGGTTACCATGTCTAGTAAGACACTGCCGTTTTTTTCTAGATTATCTAAAAATTAGTTGCATTTACAAGAGGGGGACAAGGTCAATTGACATCAGTAACATCAAGTGACCCGCTATTGTCCTCACCCAGCACTAGCAGACATAGCCAGTATAATTCATAATTGGCTGAGGAAGGCGTTAAAGTAGCTGAAAGCTCCCAAGTAAGCTTTATTTTCAACAAGTCAAGAATTACATTTATTGTAATACATGATGAACTAGTAAAAGGAATCTATACCAATCTATGAACACCTTACTCCTATCTTATTTTGACATAAAAAGCCAAGTGTTGACTCATTTACATTAGAGAGGTTTCGGGTCGCTTGTGCTATGAATTACGTTAACGTAAACTTTAGTATTTTTGAGCTACGTCAACAAGATGTGCTCGTGCAACCAAAGTGATTCGCTTTTTGCCCTAGTATACCCACCATAGCTTTGAGTTTTCTCACGAGTTGAACATTATTTTTCCTGGCAGCCATACAAAGAACAACTTCATCCTTCTCGTTTGGAGCTGGTGCTCCCTTGTCACTGATTCTTTCCAACAAATCACATGCGGTTTCATATTTACCTAAAGTGATCGAAAGTTGAAGGCTATCCCAAATCACTTTTGGATTGGATTGTTCATGTAACAATGGATAAACCTGTCAACATATTAATAATAGTATAAAGCTTACGAAAATTTTAGTAAAATTGCTGGTTTTAGTAAAAAATGAAATTGTTGCATGGTCACTCTATATGCATGGCAGTCGCAACATTATGGCTGTGTTAGAATACACAAGTACAATTAAAATATTGTTTAACCCCAAACCCAGAAAATTAGCCTATGGATGTGAAATCCCAGTCCAAGAAAATGGCAATTCCTCTTATCCCAAGAAATCCAAATGGTAAATTCCAATTCTCAGATGTTTAAAAATCCCCAATCCCAAGGTTGAATCCAAACAGACCCCCCACCCCCTCACCCCTTTTGATTTAATCAGAACCTTGTCATAATCATTGTGGACACAAAATGTAGTAATAAATATGTTTCTTACCTTATCATACTTAACGCATACGTCTAAGGGTGTATCTTCACCTGGGACTGTTTTGTTAGCCAACTCTGGATTTTTTTCAAGATGTTTTTTTACCCAGTGCTCTTTTCCAAACTTGATAAATTTACACAGCTGTCGGTACTACATGTGTATGTTAAAAAGATATTTGAATTAATTAATGATAGATTGAAGAAAACAGAAATAAGGCCATTCCAAATATGTTGATGGATGTTTCTTTTGCATAAAGAATTGACGACTGGCCGGCTTATTTTGTCAAAACCTTTTGTCTAAAGTCCGAATATGTCTCATATATAGAAATAAAACAGTTATTTACCTCTTTGTCACCACTCTTGTTTTCCTCTTCCTTTAGATCTGTGACCTTGATAAACGTTTGATGTACAACACCAGGGGTCACCTTATCAATGATGCACAGTATTTTAGCTTTTAGCTGTTCCTTTTTCTCTTGCTGTTAAAGGATAGAAGATACCTTTTACAGTTTTTTCACTATCCAAAGATGACATTTTATAGCTCAAAATGATGAATTAAAAAAGGGATTTCAATTGTTTTATTAGCCATTTTTTAAAAAAATACTTCTCTTTCCTTGTATTCTATTAATTAGTATTCCAATATGTTAATTTAAAGTTACCATTGGCTAAATATGCAAATGAGTTGACGTTAAACCAATGAAATACACTCATGACATGTGGAATTTATTTTCAAGTCTTTCTTTTGTTTTGAGCCTACCTCAATGTCTCTAGATATAAAAGCATATGTTTTGAAGGCATGAAAAAGCCCATTTTTCAGCAAAGCTTTTGGACAGGACTGCGATTCTACAATCTTTTTTACTTCTTCAAGTGTGCCCTCTGTGATTTCATGTTTTAGCTTGTCTTCATCTTTTTTCTACAAACAAACATTGGGTAATTATTCTTTAAAGAAACTATATATAAGGAAAGCATGAATAGACCAATGCTACAGATTAGTAGATCTATTTCAAATTAAATAAGAAAAGGGACAAATAATTAAAACCGTGTTTTTTTCTTTGAACGTTTTTTTACAATATAGACAATAAATATGTTAAAACGGTATTCATCAAGTCTTATTCCTTTTTTCATTATTCATTGAAAATGCTCAAAAATATCAAAAATTGACATGCCCTATTTTTTTCAAGAATAGGCCTTATCAGGAAAAACATTTTCTGCTTCATATCTATTACAACGTGGGGGAAAGGCAACAAGAATTATGATTTGTTTGGCCTGTTAAGACACGATGTATTGACTTTCAAGTCATATCAATCATGTTAATACGTAGCAATTACAACTATTTGTTTTTCAAGCAAAACTTTAAAAATAAACAATTTGAAAAGAACAAGATCATCCAATAATTTGAAGCAGTGGGTTCAAAGAAAAAAACGCATTTACCTCTTCACCACCATTCCTTCCCTGCTTGTTAGAGAAAATGTCCCCCCACTTGCCATGACTTTGGAATAATTTCAGAACCACAAAATCCTTCAAACTGGTAGCCTTTTGAAAAGCTTTGTGTAAAGTGGCTGGCTCTTTTACCTTGTCAAGTATGCTCTTTATCATGTTTTTTTGTTGTTCCAAGTGTTGCTATATAGAAAGGAAACATTTTTGGTATGGTTTTCAATGAATATGATTTATGTTTTATAAATATAAACACATTTATAGAACCTAAATATAGTAAAATGTGCATTTTAAAAGCACCATAGATATCTATTTGCATTCATCTTTTGCGATATTTCATATTCTTTTGTTGTTGCAAGTTTTGCTACATAGAAAGGAAACATTTTTGGTATGGTTTTCAATGAATATGATTTATGTTTTATAAATGTAAAGACATTTATAGAACCAAAAAATATATTGTAAAATTTGCATTGTAAAAGCACCATAGATATATATTTGCATTCATCTTTTGCGATATTTCATATTTTTTTGTTGTTCCAGGTTTTGCTATATAGAAAGGAAACATTTTTGGTATGGTTTTCAATACATATGATTTATGTTTTATAAATATAAACACAGTTATAAATCCTTAATATAGTAAAATGTGCATTTTAAAAGCACCATAGATATTTATTTGCAGTCATCTTTTTGCAATATTTCATTTTACCTCATCTTGTCCGGACGATGATTCATATCTTTCAATTGCATACAAGAGCACATTTTCCAGCATTTGTTTCCTACAGGGTTCTAACATTTCCTCAACCTTTTTGATGTTCCCTTTTGTAATTTCATTCTTCAATTTCTCTTCCTCCTTTCTTAGATCTATCTGCAATCAAATTACATGAATGATTATAGGATAACTCAGTCAGTTTTATTGATTCTCTTCATTTAAGTTATATTCCAAAGCCAAATATTGACAAATATAAAGCTTCCTTTACATTTTATGGGAGTAAAACTTGGAATTCACTG
>JAVSBT010446594.1:0-10328 GCA_033118115.1 Pharyngocirrus eroticus
GGAAACTGCACCTGGTTACACTTTTACAACAAATGGATTCTGAACCTATGGGGTTCAAGCTTTCCAACGATGTATCAGAATTCCATCCACCTCTCGGTGGCATTAAATTTTTTCATATCAGCATTTGGCCACTCTACTACTAGCTTTGAACCAGAGACCTTCAACACAGTATTTAAACTGAGCACTTCAACTAGTTGACCATTAAAGCTCTCAACAATTGATTTGTTTGAATAAAAAAATCATAGACAGCTAACAATCTAATATTAAGAAAGATGTTTGGAGTCATTTCAACATTTGCAAGTTAACACTTTTATCTTCAGGTAATGATACTTATATTTATTCAAGATTTTATTAATATTTGAACAATACTCTACCATTTCCATGTAATTTTTTAAAACTCATGGAATTCACACCAAATCATGTGGTGTAAATTATGATATATATATATATGTATGTATATAAATCAGTGCAATGTATTGGCCAAAGATAACTATGATAAGATAAATGTTATTGGCCAATAAAATGGAAACTTTTTTTCATAAAATCAGAAATTGTATTGGGCTTTCAAGTTCATTATCACCATAAAACGTTATTTTCTAATCTTTTTTTCTGTGAAAGTTTTTAATAATCGTGCAGGTGTGGATGTCTGATGCTGATAACATTTCGTTTTTATTTCTAGGGTTATATATAATTTCTGCTGCATTAATGAGCTTTATTGTTAGAAAGATCTGAAAGGACATAACATCATGAAGACTGCAGCAATTTTCCTTAGCTTTTTAGTATTAGTCACTGCCTCACCAGAGGGTGCTCCTGATGATGCATGTGCAGATATGGTACCACAGCATTTTGTTGACCCACAAACAGGCCCAAGCCCTTTCAGACTCACTGCCACTGCTGATGGTGGCGGTGCCTACACAGGTTTGTTTATTGTTGGTTGCATGTGGTACCACACAAAACCCTATTGTTAAGAGATACTGTCCGATGTTCATTGGCTGGTTAGGAATACATGTAGACAGTAGTGATAATAATTTTTGTATACATGTACTTATCTTTTTATAAAAATTTTAACACTGATTCGTATTTTGTAACTGATGGGTTCATATTGTTGTTTATACTTGAATATTGGTGAAGAATTTCTTTATCAATATTTTCATATGTCACAATTCAAAGTTGTATGTCTAACTATTTGAAAATGTCAAAAATAAATTGAAATATCATTAATGGTTTTATCATCTTATTTAGTTGTGATTGATGGGGATGTGCCAATCAAGGGCTACTTGGTAAGAGCAGAAGACACAACAAATGACAATATTGTTGGAGAATTTACAGACTTTGGATCAGAGTATGTGGACATCTTATTGATTCTTTTAGGAGGTCTCCCTTAGAAATTATTAATAATATTATATTTATAAGAAAAAATAGTGATGTTTTATAAATTGTATTTTGGAGTGATATTAAGCAATAAAATTGAGTCAATAGATTTATTGGATTTAGCAATTTTCACCCTTGCCAAATTTATTGCGCCTATTTCACAAAATGTTGTTGTCTTCCTTTTAAGATGGTCAACTACAACAATTCTTCTTTTATGACTTTTAAACAAAAACTTTACATCAGAAAATATCAAAAAGATATTCTAAAGTTAATGGACATAGAAGGAACAATATATGTAACAAGGGGAGAAAAACAAGTAAAGCCAATATTGAGTTTTTTTAATATTACACCTACCTTGATTGTCTAGAGAAATATGTTTATTTTACTTTCCTATTCAGTGGTAAAGCAAGACCATGTCCTCCAAATTCTGGGACTGACAATGGGGCCACACATACTGACAGAATGGAGATTGATAGTGTCACCTTGAAATTTCAACTTGATGGTGGCGTGGATCCTTCAAATGTCAAATTTTTGTAAGTATACTATAATAATTAATGGTAAAAATTCAGATTTTTACTATTGATATCATTATTATTATCATAATAATAATTATAATCGTCATTATTATTATTATTATTATCATCATTACTCAATGTGTTGAAACCTTTACTAACACACAGATTGCACAAATATTTTCCTTTCATTTTTTCAGTGCATCAGTTGTACAAGATACTGTCACATTCTGGGTTAGACTTGAGTCTGATGCCCTTGGAAGTAAGTTAGATTTGTTTCTTTTCATTTCTTTATGGATACATGTACTGTAGACTAGAAGGCCACAGTCGTGGTGTTGCAAATACTTATCAATGAAAACAATGTATTATGTGCATGAAAAAATGTTATTTGCAAATGGATTTGACCACACTGTATTACTGAGTTTTGTCTTTCTCCATGCTTACAATGTAAAAAAGCCTTATAAGCATGGGGGTTCTAGGAATAATGTGAATGTTATGTAAAATATCTTCTAGTAATTTCAAATTCATTTTTGATTAAAGAACAATACAGGTTATTCGAAACAAATCATACTTTCCTATCAAAATCAATGTACATCATCAATAATTCTCTTTTTTTGATATTGTAGATTTGTAACCTGTCATTTCCTCGGAGACCTGCATTTATTGATTCTCAAGAAAAATTGAAACTTCCTGTTTATATACGAATAAAATTATTAAGAAATGACTATTCCTTGTTGCTTTTTTTCCTAAAATCTGATTATTCTATTGCAATTTTGTCCAAGGATCTGTTCACCTTTTTATTATTCCTTCTTAATTGCTTCACACGGCATATTGCAAAATCATATTTTTTTGGGAAGCAGTAACTGTATGAATATTGTACTAAAGACTCAGGGTGATTATGAAATACAGATACTGGAATACAACTTTTTCGTTGCATAACATTTTGCTTGTCATTTGTTTTCCGAGTTAACATTGGTCAATTTCTCTAGGAAAGACTGCTTTTTCTTGAAGCCAATGTCATAATCCTCTGTATGACAAATTTGTGTTCTTTTGAAAGTTGCAAAAGTTTGAAGCTTGATAGTTAATCCATATAATTAAAAAGATTTGTCAAAAGACTTTAAAATTACAAGTGTTTAAGCTTCTGCAATAGTTCAAAGATTTGAAAAGTCACTTTAAAAGACTCAATGTAAACAGGCCTTAACGTAGCAATGGCTTGGACAAAGTTTTAGTTTACAAAAAACTACTTTCAAAAGTCATTTGGCAAACAGGCTTTACAGGGGAACAAGCAGCCTTGTGGTTAAGGCACTTCATCAAGGATCAAGCACACACCAATGGCATGGGTATAAAAAACGTGCTTAAGGCAAATTAATTCTAGTTAAAAGCTTGTTGAATTGAAAAGAACAGAACAGTGAACATTGTTTATAAGTAGTTCATTTATTTGCAATAATGAAACATAAATATTGTTCTCAAAATAATTTCTTCTGTGCGTATGGGACTGAAAGCACATTGCATCAGTTTTTCAACTCCACTGTCATGTTGATTTACATTTCTAAAGAAAAATGCAAAAGAGACGTTAATTGTTTAATATCAATTTTCAACAGTAGCAAATACCTCCAGTATATATTTGAATTTGCTTCATAATACAATCGAGCCTAATTTTTTTGTGAGGGTATAGTTTTAGGATCTTCTAATCCTAGGTCCATCCAAATGCCAAAGCATTTAAATTATTAAGATAATTGATAAGAGATAACATTAGAAAAGTAATCCATCAATACAAGTATATCAAAGTTTTTTTGTTAAACTACAAGAGTAAATAGGGGTAAACATGCAGCTGGTAAAAATAACAAGTTTGCCCACCAACCAAGCATGTCATTATTTAACTGTTTTATAGATTATCTAAGGAGAAACCAAAATAATGGCAATCTCAATAAATGTATCATCTTTGCAAATTACTTACTTCCAATGCTTGAAGATTCAACTCTCACCCAGTATGTTACAAAGTCTTGGACAAAAGTGGCACTAGATAAGAAAAAAATTAAAAATGCAGATGTCAGATTATTAGGGAAATATTTAAAACCCAAACTTTAGAAATCTTCACTTTTTAATCAAACTTTTTACTGAAGGCTACGTGGGTAAAATATGTAATGTCTGTTCACAATCACAAAAGAAAAAATAATCGGTTAAATGAAAAATATAGAAAATCCAAATTGTAGAAATAAACCCCCAAAAGACTATTGGTTTTAATGTGGCAATGATGACATCTAGCTCTTTGATTTCATCAAAAGTAAAAATTGACATACAAGTATAATTATCTAAATTTATCTAAAACTTCCATTGTTCCTTAATTCCATTCTTTTACAATTTTGATTAAACCATTTGTAATCAGACTTTTCTTGTCAAAAAATACCACTTATAAAAAAAAACAATAGCTTTTGAAGACTTAAAATTGAGAATCTATGAAAGATGAATCTTACTAGAATTTGACATTTGCAGGATCAACTCCTGCACCAATAGTCCATTCCAAATCTACAGAAATTTTCATCAAATTATTCACATGGGTCACACCATTGTCAGTGCCAGAGTCTGCTGGACATGACCTTGGCTGTCCACTGAAAAAAAAAAGAAGAAACAAATCAATAACAAAATATAGAAATTAAATACCTTTATCAAAGTATGTAGAGTATTAACTTATGTAACAATGTTTCTATCACTTTTCAACATTTACTGGGTTTTTTCCTTTACCAATTAAAGAAATTGTCTCAAGAAATCATGCATTCAACTACAGTTTCCATGTATCACCACTGAGTGTCACTTGTAGTGAATACACCACCTAAACTCCACTTACGTTGAACCAGTAGCTGTGAAGTCCCCTACAATCTTTCCACTGTTATCTTCAGCCCTGACAAAGAATCCACGGAATGGAGTATTGTCCTGACTGTCCAAAACAACTACAAATCATAAAATAGACACAGTATCACAAGTAGGAATGTGCTAACAATGACCCTTCCCTGTCTAGTCCACTCAGAAGGTGAGTTTTTTTGGAAAAATCCAATTTGCAAACTACAATGTAGACATTATTGATTTTTTTATGTGACACCACACAGAAACTTCAGACTTTTATTACCTGTGTATTTTCCTTCACCATCATCAGTTACTGTCACTCTGTATGGACTAGGATCTGTCTGGGGGTCTACCACATGTTCTGGTTTCATGTCATTGCAAGCAGCACCTGGTGCGCCATCTGGTGCAGCTGATGCTGAAAGTATTAAAGTAGCACAGAAAAGGAAAAGTGACTTCATGTTAATTTCTTTCCTAAAATGTATCGTTGTTGCTTTCTTTTAGTGGTAAGTTACTTTGTTGAGAAAAAACAACCTGGGCACACGTTTTTATACCATTCATTAAAGGAAGGGACAACATGTGTTTTGTATTTGAAGACAATAGATTAGAATATTGTAGGACATTTTAATAATGATAAGGACATAGTAGACAAATGATTTGATAAAGGGTGTTGAAAATAAAAAAATATTGAGAAATACCCGACAAACTAAATTGTAAGGTGGATTAAAAAATAAGCAACAATATTCAATACTGAAAACTTTAAATACATTATATCATTTAATTAATGTTGATTCCCAATTTTATACAAAAATTTATTCCATTATGACCTTTTATGTAGATTATATAAGGGCATTTTATTGACAAAATGTATATTAGGTGTAGTAGTATACAAATTTAGACTTTTCACTAGTTAATGTTAAAGCTAACCTTGGAAGCTTACGGCTACTATTTAGCCATCCTCAGCCAATTATGCGGACACAGCCAAAATATTTCATAATTGGCTGAGTGAAAAGTTTAAATGTGTATACTATAATGAACTAGTTAGATGAATCTACACACATCAATAGGCATAGTAGTTAATATTAATGTTTAGAGATCTTAACTTTATATATATACATGGATCTGTCTTTCTTAAAAATAGTCAATTGTTTAAGGTGTCATGAGGGTCTAATTGCTTTTTTTGATATGCACTAACATATATCCCAAATAATAATTTTCTATAAAAGATAATGCTATAAAAGTATACATTTTTAGCTTTAGGATATCTAAGGCCACAGTTTGATGTCACTAAAATGTATTTGAATTTTATTTAACATACAAAAAAAAAAGAAAACATTTTTTTTTTTTTTTTTTTTTAAAACGTCACATGGAGATTTTTTATTTTTTAAGATATTAAAAAAAAAACCATCATCTTTTAGAACATAATTATAGCTTGTATATCGTGTCTCAGAATTTTTGTATCACTTTTCAAAATGAAAATATGACTATTTGAAGTGATAAAAGTCACTGAAAAAATTGGCTATTTTGAAACCTACCAATTTTCAGCCCACTTTTGTCATTTCAAACAGCCATAATTTTCTTTTGAAGAGAGCTATATTCATATAAACTCACGATGTTAAAGCTATAACCATGCACTAAAAGATGATGTGTTTGTTTTTTTGATATCTCAAAAAATAAAAATTTCCATGTGGCCAACGAAAAAAAAAAATCTCTTTTTTTTTTTCTTTTTTTTCTATTTTTTGTTATGCGTTAAACAAAATTCAAATAAATTTGAGTGACATCAAATTCAAAGATTATAATAATATTTCTGTTTGTACCTTTTGGTTTGTTAACACATCAAAGCTATTGACCATATCATTCGCCTACCACTTTGATGGTATGGTTATAGATAGAATTGTTTAATTGATTTTATTAGACACAGGTTTACCACATTCTTGGCAGAACCATATTGAAGGTATTTGTTTGTTTGTTTGTTTGTTTCTTTGGTGAATGGTATTCACCGAGGATAGCACATAAAAGTCTGAGACTTATTTCCAATGTGGTTCTTCCCCAAAGCCTTTAGTTTAGCCAGTTTTGGTTCACTGAACTTGAGAGCCATGGAAATATCATTGTCATTCCCGGGGTCCGCAACGTGGTCGCTGGATTGATGATCAGCTATGCTGACCACTACACCATGGAAGCCCTCATATGCCTGAATCAAACAGACAGTTCCACAAAAACTTTTATCCAAACTTGAATCCTAATGCAGCCCAAGATTTTCCTGGCAGAAAAGAAACAGCAAAAACAGATTTGAACATGCTTATATATCTCAAAAAATTGTGACTTTTGTCCCTAATCACATTTATCATTCTTTGGCCATTTTCCTACTATTACTTTTTATATGATTCTGTAATGGGCACAAACGGTTTGTTTTGGACTGCTTAGTTATCAATGCAGTTAAATGAAGTGAAGTTAACATCTATGGGAAACTTATGAAACAATTAAACAGTACATGTATACTTATTCGTTTAGTTATCTTGAATTATTGTAATTAGAAGATAGTGCAGTAAAATGACTTTTCTGCAGTATAGGCTTAACACCCTGATGATGAGTATGTAATATATATTTGAAATGCTGTAGTTCAGGTCATATTTAATTGTAAAATGACTTTCTATGAGATGACTGTGGTGAATTCTATTGTCCCTAACAGACTAGATATCATTTCAAAACTTTATTGCTTTCATCCTGTATTTTACATTCTGAACCTCTGGTGGCATCTTTTTGACCCACTTTGACATTTTCTTTGACCTGATGTGGTGAGTTTCTAATCACACAGAGAATTTTTATCAAAACATGTTTTTGTTTTTTTGCAATGTCACCGGTGACTGCAGCCTACATTGTTTGACAAAATAAGGAAATTTGTTTGCATAAATGCAAACAAATTAACGCTATTTGTAGAAAATTGAAACATTAAAAAGTGAAGTAACAGAGCACAAAATGCTAAGGGGGGATGATGGTCTAATTGTGGGTTTTTTCGTGGGCAAGCAACGCATGCATATGGCACAGATAATTATTTTCATTAAAATATAATTGTATGAAAGTATATATTTTTGGCTTGAGGACATCCATAGCCACAAGTTGATATCACTCAAATTTCTTTGAATATGTTAACAAACACAAACAAATAAAAAAAAAATCATTTTCTTTCAAGCCACATGTAAATTTTTATTTTTCAAGATATAAAAAAAACACCATATCAACTTTTAGAGCATGTTAATAGCTGTAACATCCCGATCTTTGATGACTATAGAAATGTGGCTGTTTGAACTGTCCAAAGTAGGCTGAAAATTGGTAGGTTTGAAACGGCCTATTTTTTTCACTGACTTGTATCACTTCAAATAGTCATATTTTCAATTTGAAAAGGATGGACAAGATGGCTCCGATTTCGTAACATATATAAAAGAATAAAAATCTCTTTTAATTCTAATTCTTATGATATTCCTTTTAAAAGCAGAAATACATACTAGTAATTATGGCTATTATGTTTTAGTATTTTACTACACAAAGAAGTCACAATAGATATAGCATGACTCATGAGACCAATTTTTTTATCTTGAGGCATGAGTATTATATAAATAATTCAAACAACACAGTAATGTAAAAAAGCAGTAGTTTTTATTATCTTCATTGTTCATGAAGGAGATAATAGATACATGTACATGTATTTGTGTTATCAGCTTGTCTTCCTTGATAGCAAACAGCAACCTGATGGCATCTCCATTTTTTGTCTGCATGAACGAAATCCTATGTGATTTTTCTGAAAAAAAACACACAAATAATTTGACTTGTTTGCGAGTCAAGAATTATCACAAAAAGAGTAAAATATTACAAAATTGACTCCTGTAAATGGGTGAAAGCTGTTTTATTTTGCATTTTCAACTTTTTAGTTGCAAGACAATAAAATATACTATACTAAGAAGAGTCAAATGACTCAGATTTAGTTTTCAGTGTTCCATGTAACTGTTGATAGATATACCAGTATATTTAGGAAATACATGTCCATATGGACAATAACCATCAAGTATATATTCAAACATCTTTAATTTCTTTCCAGTGTTTCCTTGATTCCTGAAAATGTACTTACTAGAATCCAAGGTCAGCTTCTTGTCTGACCCAGAAAGTTGCTGCATCTTGCACAACAGTAGCACTTGATTGAGAAAAATATCATACATACTAAGTCATAGATATTATCTAAACCATTCGATTAATCAATATTTTTAAATCCTGAGAATTGTCATTGTTTTTTCATGTCATCCACCAATATGATTTAAAATATTTGAATCTCCTCAAGTTGCTCATATTTTGGTGATTTTTTTAAAGTAAAAATATGGTGTGAAAATATTGCATTTACTCAATAAAAAGACAAAGGAATTTATACTTAAAGTATCAAAAATTGCTTTGAATTGACTTACTAAAGCTTTACTGAAGATGGATCAGTTCCAGCTGGTAATGTTAAGGTATCTGTTAATGAATTTTTGTCTTCATTGTTTGTATGAGTGGAACCATTATCATCACCATCTTCAGGACAGGGTCTAGCCTTTGAACTGAAATGATTACAAAAAGAAAATAGAGTCATTGTGGCATTCAATTAAAGCTATGAAGCACTCTCCTGGCACCATGAAATTTAGTTAAAAAATGCTTCTTACTCATCACCAAATCCAGAGAATTCCCCAATAATATCACCAGCAGCATTCTCTGCTCTAACGAAAAATCCTCTAAAAGGAGTGTTACTTGCACTATCAATGGTCACTTGAAATGGAAAGAAAATATATTTCTGGTTACAAGATTGAATATTATCAGTATAACTGGAACAACATTAAGAGGCAATTACTTTCCTTGCCTTTTTAGTCTCCCTTTTTTTCACCACTGTTTTTATGGGAAAACTATGAGAGAAATAGCAATTACATGTAGTATTAATCCCAATGATAAATTGACAACTATACCTTCATAAGATTCATCTCCATTGTCAATAGATGTGATCCTATATGGACTGGGCCCATCCTGTGGGGCTACCTCATGTCCAGGTATCATGTCGTCACATGCTACTTCAGGAGCCCCATTAGGGGCACAATAAGTTGTTGCAAGCAAGCAAAAGAAAATTACTGATCTCATTTTGGAAGACAAGGTGTGAATAGTTTTTTTGCTGAATATTTTTCCTTTATATATAATAATGATGGTTGAAAAGAAGGTCAGACATTATCATTTATATAAGTCTTCCTTCCCATAAAATGTCTTACAAAAACTTGATAAGATAGTTCATTGGAATAACTCATCTGTTCATATTTTTTAAAAATTATATCAATCTATATTTGTGTTAAATGGCTGACTATGTTTATAACACTTGATTGATTGTCATGTATCACGTTATTTTTAACTATGTGCACTTGATACTTGCTTGCATAAGTGTCCTCACATGGCTGAAAAATGTGTCACAGTGACACTGACAAACATATAATTCACATGTTTAAAAAATTCTAGATATAACATATTTCATAGTCTTATGCATATTTCAACTAACCAGTATAATCATAGTCAATAAATTTAAACTTTTGACTGGTATAAGAAAAA
>JAVSBT010446616.1:0-10328 GCA_033118115.1 Pharyngocirrus eroticus
CCCCTGTTCTGGTCGGCCATTTGTCGCGAAAATCATCACTATCTTCCGTGATAGCAATATCCGAACTCTATGTGTTTGAATGTATCGAATTGTACGCAAGGTTTCACGTGTCAAAGGATTTAATATCTAGAACTATTTGTGACTGGTAGTCACTCTTTGTAAAGGTGCGTTGTCCACAGTTTGAATTTTACTTGAATACGATCAAATGCTAACCTTGAGATCTATCCAGCAGGGGGGTGCTATGTGAAAACGATTCAGAAAAAATGGTGAACAGGTGAACAAATCTACAAGTAAGTGGAAACTAGTAGTAGTTAACAGATTATGTCTTTGAAAGGGAGAGGGTTGATCAAGAATGTAAATACAAAACTTATTTTTCGCCTTTGGTCACAGTACACTGACTCGAGTTAACTTATTTGGGCATCTTATGTCAACATGGATGGTTACATACGATGCTTACACATGAATCATTCTATGTTTACGTATATAGCATTTCTTGTATGTTGCTAGTGTAGTTATATTAGAGCAGGCAATGCTATGAAGCATAGTAAAGAAGGGCAGCTATAGTAATGTGAACGAGGATCGTAGTTGGTGAAGGTATTAAAAGGGCATGCTCTGAATTTCGCCATGCCATTTTTTCCACTAGGGGGCACTTGATTGATTCAGTTGTACTGACATCAGAGGGAAACCACAACACATAATACTTACTTCTGTAATAATGATTTTCTTCCACCAATGTTCATGCAATTCTATATAGCTGACATGATAGAATTTTACCATTCGTATCGCCCGATTGTACTCGTCCTGCATCATAGAAGAATTACATTTGTAATATTTGTCATGGTTAAATTGATTCAATAACACTTTTATACATTGAGGTTTTCAAAATATTTTTTGGAGTCAAAAGCAATGGCCCTTACTAGTGGTGAATTACTGTATGATAATTCAAAATCCACTCCATTGTGTAAACATGTGTGACATAATTGAATATAATTATGAATAACTAAGGGAGAGCAGAATCTTCATCTTTCATACAACCTCTTTGC
Organism: Pharyngocirrus eroticus; assembly: GCA_033118115.1. Taxonomy (NCBI): domain Eukaryota; kingdom Metazoa; phylum Annelida; class Polychaeta; family Saccocirridae; genus Pharyngocirrus; species Pharyngocirrus eroticus. The sequence continues at coordinate 1,044 of JAVSBT010446616.1, forward strand.
AGATGAACCTCTGTGTTAATTATTCCAACATATCTATGTTAATGGTCTTTTTCCACCCTTTTAAAAGAAATTTAAAAAAATAGAAAATATGTAACCCAGTGCAACCCATTGTAGTTTGCCCCTGGTACACAACAGAAAGGATTCAATGTGTGCCAAGTATAATTAATCAAAGTTTCATTTTATAATTTGTAGGTAACTTAGAAGTTGAAGAAGAAGGTTTATGAATTATTTCCATTAAAATGGCCAATAGTAATACTCATCACTTGTTCATCACTTGAGTAGGGATATAGCAGTAATATTGACTATGGCTGGTCCATATACAACAGAGAATGAGCATTATGCTAAAGTGCTTATTCTGATGAATGAAAAAGGGACAGAAGCTTTCCAGAAAACACTTGATCATCATGCAAAACAGAAATGTAAAGTTTCATCCTTTAATGATGTACTGCAGAATAAAAAGGCAACTTTAATTCAGCTAAAAGGCAAAGGGAAACCAATGACACCAGTCCAATGGCAACAGTTATATCCAGGAAAGATGGTCCATACAAATGAATTAGATATCACACTATGCTTTCTAATCCTGAAGCAGTTTAACCTTTGTGGTCTGAAAGCTCCAATAACAGGATGGGACAAGAAGCCAGCACCAACAGATACTTCATTAGAAGGAAGCCTGGCCCAATTGAAGTATTTCAGAAATGAATTAGCTCATTCAAAGAAACCAGAACTCTCAACGACTGACTTTAACAATTATTTCAAGTCAATATCAGATGCAATCATAAATATCAGTTCAAAACTTCCAGCTGGATCACTTGATGTAGTGGATATGATGAAGTACAGAACTGACCCTTTGACCCCACAAGTTTTTCAACAATCACAAGCAATCATTAGAGAATGGCAAGGGCAAGATGCACATCTAGAAGAAAAGATAGAAAAACAAAGGAAAGAAATAAAGAAAAACAGAGCACAGTTAGGCAAAAAAATGGATGAACAAAAGGAAATTATAGGTAATTATAATGCATACATGTACATCTAATAGAATTTCGAAAATAAATCTAAGGATAGATTAAATAAGATTTAAATTGCATTTGTGTAATATTGTGTAGGAGTACTTACCTTTTATTGAATTTTTGGATACCATTCAAATGAAAAAACAAAAACAAAAATCTAGTTCTTCATCTTCTATTCATTCCAGAGAAGATTTATACTGAACTTATAGAAGGAAAAAGACAAAAAAACAAAGGTATAAAGAGCTTTCATTTAATTCCCTTAATACATGTTAACATAATTGGTTCACGTCACCCTTGTCCATGTGGTCTTGTTTTTTGCATCAAAAGCAATTAAATAAAATGTAGATAATGCAAAATCTAAAATGCTTTTGCACTGTAAGATTGAGATTCAGCATATAGGTAGAAAAAAAACATAACTTAAGTTACAAAAATAGAATATTTGAACAGAGATTCTGACTATCTAGTTGCTTTTTTGCTGTGTCTTCATTAAATATCTACTTTTGCGGGTCATTGTTCTGCATTTTTTTCGACAAATTATAAGTTGGTAGTGAGTTAATATAGTTTATACACACTTTAGATTTGTTATTAATTTGGTTACTTTTCTTTATGATATTGAAGGTGAATCGGACACTGAGGAGGCTAACAATTGTCCACCTCCAGATAAGGGTATGTATATAATTATACTCATCCATTACAGCAAAATCAAGATTAATTCTTAAAAGTATATGTCCCAATTTTGAAATGTGTGATGGTACTGCTTGTTTGTCATGAAAAAAAAATCATTTTCACACTTACAGAACTACTCAAAATTTTACAAGAGAGATTGAAGGAAGAATATCTGTACAAGTATTCAGAGGTGAGCTTTGTTCAAGGAGAAGATAATCCAAAAACGTTTGATGTTAGTTCAAATTTATACAAACCTGTGCAATTTATGCCAGTTGAATTAAGTTGTACACAGATCTCTGACCGAGTTATGGATACAAGTGCAAGAAAGATAGGGCTGAAACACAAACCTTCTCACGATATTTCTGCTATAAGTAAAAAGAAAAATATAGGTGAGTCCAGTACTAGTATGGATCAAAATAACCCAGAAGAGAATGAAATATTAACATGCAATGAAACAGAAACTGATGGTCTTGTTAACACTAAATCAACAAGAGAAATCAGTAGACTCCTTACTTATGAGTGCAATCCAAAGAAATATCCAATTTTGATAGAAGCAGAAGCAGGGGTAGGCAAGACAACCCTTTTGCACCATTTGGCATTTGACTGGGCAAAAGGTGATTGTGAAAATTCTAAGAAATTTGACTTGGTCTTTCTTATACACCTAAGACGAATTAAACACAACAAGATAGAAGACATCATATGTGAAGATTTAAAACTACTGCCAACAGAAGAAAAAAGAAAATTGAGAACATTTCTTCAATACTCCCAAGACAAAGTCCTGTACTTGATTGATGGCTTAGATGAAGTGAAAATGCCAGACAACAACGAGCTCTTGCAGAAAATGAGGAACTCAGGCAATCATGTCATTTGTACAAGTAGACCTGTTCTCCAACCGGAAGACAAAGGCGGCCCACATGGAATGGATAAACGACTCCATGTCAAACTCCTTGGGTTTTCTGATGACGCCATACATTCTTACATAACTACCTACTTTCATAATGATGATGATGGGGGCGAAATCAAGGCTGAGAAGATTATAAATGAATGCCGAAAACACATGTTTTGTAAATCAGTCATGAGAACCCCCCTTTACACTAGTTTGATATGCTTTCTATGGGAAAAACACAACTATAATCTGCCTGATACAGCTACTCAGCTCTTCAACACATTTCTAAAAGAAAAACTTATAACTTTTTGGACTAAAACAGGCAAAGGTCAAGCTGCTGATATTGAGTTTGAAAAACATCCCCTTGAAAAGAAAGTTCCAAGAGATATAAAACACATTCTACACCATGTTGCTCATTTAGCTTTTAAAACCCTTGTAGCTGGAAAAGTGGTGTTTTCTTTTGAAGATGTTGAAGACTGCTATCTAGATATGAAAGAAATCATTCAACTTGGATTTTTTTCCATTGAAGATCCCAATGGGTCAGTTATTCAGTTCACCCACAAATTATTCCATGAATATTTTGTGGGCCTTTGGTTGGTTGTATGTCCTTCTGAATCAATGAAACTTCTTTCATCATCAATTAAAGAAATTTTATTGCGAACACACAACTTGCATCATGCCTTCTTTTTTGCTGCTGGAATGTCGACTGATTGTTATGAACTTACGAAATCAACTTTGGAAAAAAGCCAGAAAAAAACAGTACCTGTTCCTGGAATACAATACAATGCTGATATAGGTATCTATCGTGATGCGTTCAACCTGCAGCTGATGTTTGAGAATGGGGATCAGGGTAAAGGCTTTAGCAACGATGTTATCTCAGTCCATCTTTCATCTGCACATTCTTTAGCTGCTGCTTTTTCTCTTATGCAGTCAGTTGCGAGAAATGTTGTCACAATATCTTTTATAGGTGGAGACCACACTGACACAGAGCAGATCCGCTGCATTTTTGATGAGTGTCAAAGTGAAAAAAAAGTCACTACTATTAAATTTCATGCTAGTACAAATGCTGTGATAAAAGAATTGTATAGAATGGCTGGGTCATCTATCACAGAAGTTAGTTTCCATGCGTGTCAAGTAGTTGCCAATGTCATGTATGTAAGTAGTATATTCCCAAATCTGAAGCATATATTTTATGATGGTATACAACAAAGTGTTCACAAAGGAAATCCTCTAGCACTTCATTGTGACAAGAATATGAGAGAAGTGATATGTATGGGTACAAATGGTGTTGTAGGTAGAAATATTTGGGCTGAGATTTATAAAGGTAGAAGTAATCTTGTCCCACTTGCTGTCCATGTCAATAACCACGATGCTTTTGGTCTTGCACACATTTTGAGTGGTTGCAAAGTGTGTAGGATGATGGAATACAATGGTGGTAACTTAGGCCTATTGCAAAGAATATTTTCATCGTTAAGTCAATGGCTCCAAGTCTTAGTCTTAGGTCACATTTACAACTCTGTCTCTTGTACAGATTTGTGCAAACTCTTTCCAAATCTGTTAATTTTAAGTCTAGATGGTGTCCGTAGCTATGACCTTCTAAAGAAAAGTACTGAAAGTTTACTCCACTTAAAGCCTATCAGACTGGTACTAGTAAAGGGAAGTGAAGAGTTGTACTACAAAATTATGGTAGAAAGAGTTGAGCACATTGATCCCCTTACAGTTATAGTGGACACCAGTGTTACGTATCATGAAAACAATAAGACCATTGGGTTCCTTAAAGGTATGCCTCTTTCTATTGTATCCACAATTGGATCCTCCACGAAGATGCTCTGTGACCCCACTAAAAGAAGACAAGTTTCAAAGGTTCGTTTTTTAGGAAAATCCAAGCATTCAAATAGGGTTGATGATGTTGATTATACTTGTGATACTGATGATTGTTCACATAAAAAAGAAATTGCTGAATTTCTTAAGTCATATTCTTGTTTTCCTGAAATCATCCTTGGTCCCTTGTTAGTCACATCAGACTTGTGTGTCTATATTGAATCACTTTGCAATAAAGACCCAATGCATGATCACACATGGTCGCTAGAGGGCCAATGTATCATTGAGATACCAACGCCTGAAAATTCCTCCCTTGATGATCTACTGTGTACTGACACCCAGTGGCTTCAACGGGAACAATTCAAAGTCACATGTCAGGCAATGGATTTAAAGTATCAATCGTTAAGAAATAAAAAAAAAGGGAAAATAGGAATCTCTCCAAAGGCAGTGATTAGAATGATGAAAATACAATCATAAAAAGTGAGTAGAATAAAACTGGTTTTATAATAACTGTTTTAGTCCATTGTCCTACAGGATACAACAATAACTCATACTAAACATAATGCCATACATGTCAGAGCCATCAAATAACAAGAGGATTTTCATTGGGACAATTAAAATGGCTTATTGTAATAATATGGTCTTTCTTTGTGAGATCTCTGTCCTTATTTGGATTGGTGGGCTACATTTTCAGATATCTTGAAGGTAGTGAAACGTGGTAGTGTTAATGGATAAATAGCCCAAAGGTGTTGGATAAAACCTATCCACCTCTTATATTTTCTGAAACACAACTTTATTCTTGAGCCATTATTCAAAGAAAAAAAATCGATTATATTAAAATATGGATTCTATCCCCTTGGCATGTAAAAGAACACAGATGTCAATGTTGTTATTTGTCTCTCACTAATTCTCAAAAATTTAGGAGATAAAAACTGGAAATAAAAACTGTCGTCTGCGGAGTAGCGTCTCTTAGACTACAGCTCTTGAGATATTTGAGACCAATGCTAACACTTATGGTCAGAAAATGAATATCTGTATAAAACTATGTACATATTCTATCAAAATTATTATATTCATTTCTGAATTAATTTTCCTTAAAACTAATGATATCACAATGTATTGCATTCCAAACAGAGAAATTACAGATATATATTTTTAAGTTATTCATGTTTAAATAGACAAAGCAGATTTGTAAAAAATATTGTATTTCATTGAGATGTTCTTGTATAACTTTTAACTCAGATGGCAAAATGTTTAATTAAGTTCTAATGTAATTCTACATCATTCTTATTCATAAGCATTAATTAAGAAGTTTTGTTAGATTCTCATATTCAGAGAAATTTATTTTGTATCAAATGTATTCTTTGTGTCATGAATCTTTCTGAGAGTGAGAAGGCAACATTACATTGAAAATTTTCTTCTAACTCAACTGAGACTTACTTTTAAGATCAACTTTTCATCCAATGTCAAAAGTAAGTCTCAGTTGAGTTAGAAGAAAATTTTCAATGTAATACATATTACCAACTGAATGAATTTATTTCATGAGAAGGCAACATGTTACACTATCGTTCACAAACAATTTATATTACAGTGTCACAGCAAATTGTATTTGAGATGTGTTCATGTAAGGATTTCAATGCTCTCCAAAGTACATGTATATGAAACTCTATAAGCTATTTTGATACATGATACATGATCATGTGATATAATGCTATGCAGAAAGTGTGTGACAGAAATTTAATGCAATTGTATATTGACTCAAATGTCAAAATTGGAGTTATGTGTAATACCTTGTGATTTGAGATGTAATGCATGTTAATGTTGGAATCTGTTTCTTGTAAAAGAATTTTAACATTGGATTGTTTTTTTCCTCTATGTATAAGGAGCAAAACTGATATGTTCAAATACATACATATACACTGATTTTTTTTTGTAACATCACCTTTGAACTGATTTGTCAAAAAATTCTTTTATGATTTTTTTTTTGAAATAGACCTAGTGAGAACTTTTGTTTTAAAATCATAGTGTGTTCAAATCATTAAAAATTTTTGAAATTGATGATCAAAATGGTAATCCTTGTTGACTGGAATTTGATAATAAAAAGAAACATCATTTAAAAAATAAAATATTTGTCAATATCTTATTTTTACAGGATAATAAATAAATAGAACATGAGAAAAAGAGCCACAGATATCAACTTTTATAACTTTCATTCTTGTTATCAAGTGCAGAGAAATTTTAGTGACATCCAACTGTGGCTAAAGATGTCCTAAACCCAAAAATATATACCCTTACAGCATTAATTTGTATAGAAAATGATTATTTTACACATATGCTTGTGCATGTCGAAAGAAACATGTAGACCCTCACCCCCCTCTTAAAGTAGGAGTTTGAGACATGCGGAGATTGTTATTGGAGTTTGGGAGAAGCATCCACTAGAAGTGGTCATCATGAAAAAATGGGGATTTGCAAAGAGAGACGGGGACCATAATGCTGAACAAGTAATGTCATCATAATAGTTTTAATTCATCCAAAGAAAATTTAGAAAAAATCACTAACTTCAATACCTCAGGGAATTATTCATTAGTATTATAAATCTCAACATCTTCTTTTCTCACACACAACAATAATTCTTAAGTCAAATTGAATAATATCAAAATCCAAGCCTTTTGCAACTTGTTTTGCTCTTATTTGATCAAAGTATGGTGATATATAGTCTTGCCACAACAATAACATACACTCCTTTCTGGTGATCAGTCAGATTGGACTTTTGTTCTTTCTTGAGGTTGGAGAGTAAGTAAGCAAATTATTTATATTCTAATTTACATGGCAACAGTGGCCACAAGATAAGCTCTAAAACCACTAATATTGGTAGGCCTAATTGTTACATATCGCGATTCTAAAGCGAAACCTGCCCGAGTCATTTTTTGGTAAAAATGAGTTTATACTGCTATCCTATGCACAAAATCATAGGCCACATTTCTATCTATATATCATTATGATATTTGATTTTTTTCTAGGATTTCTGGGTATTTAAGTGCAATGGCCTAAGTCATAAAATGTAACGAAACAAAGGATCCCATAAGTGTCAGTCTGCCAAAAACATCAAAATCATCTTTAGCACCATTTTATTTTACTTTTTGTGTATCCTGATATTATTTTTCTTAGAAATAGTCCTTTTAAATGTTTAAATGTCTATTAAGATACTGACTTTTTTCTAGATTATCTAAAAACGTCAAAAAATGACTGAGGCCATTTTTGCTCTAGACTGTCGATATTACAGGACTATTCACATATTTTTTTAAAGAAAAACGAAGGAATATCTGTAACCGTTTTTTTTAAACAACACAATTTGTCCTTATAAAGTATGACATTGTATATATTTTTTTAACTATTTGGACCGTGTGAAAGCTTCTAACTGGCAAGGAGCTTCTCTAAGAGTATCTCAATGATGGTTGCGATGTGCCCTCTTAGAATATATCGTAATATTGCAGGGGGGTGGGGGAGTATATCAAAACATTAAAAATGATAATACAAAAAGTTGATATAATGTTGTTGACCGCCACAATGACTTATTATCCATGAAATAGGAAAGATTTTTCAATGTTGATCTCCACGTTATTAACAATCAAAGGCAGAAGGGCCCCTTTTTATTTTGGTATTTTTCTCTAATTGGGCCAGAAGTAGTGAACTGTATAGGCACCTAAATAACGTCCCCAACATGCTAAAACCGCCTAACTCATATAATAAAATCATATGAGTTAGGCGGTTTTAGCATGTTGGGGGCGATAATTTATTTGCAAGGTAATTTAATTTTGTGCTTCGGACAAACATGTAGTATCAATGGTTATCGTGGGGAATTCCGTTTCATTACCGGCAAAACCACATCTGCGTGGTTATGTCATTACCGACAAAACCACCTCTGCGCGGTTATGTCGGCTATTTCCTTGTTCCGGTTGACCTTTGTTGTGAAGAACAGCTGTATCTACCGTGATAGCAACATCCAACCTGTATTTGTTTTAAGCATGCCTCGAATTCCATCAAAGGTTTTCTATTTTCAAAGGATCTGAATTCCAGAACTCTTTGTGACTGGTTGTATATGTAAAGGCGTGTTGTCCACTATTTGAATTTGACTTGAATAAGGTCAAACTTATGGTAGCCTCGTTGTGATCTTTCCAGCAGTGAGTGCTTTGTGAAAAAAATTTGAAGAAGAGGGTGTAAAAAATCAACAAGTCTATTAGTAAGTAGAAACTTGTGAAGAGCAGATTTTATCTAAACTTATTTTCGTCCATATATTTGCAGGACATCATTGAGGATCTACTACATTGATAAAAGTCAACTTCTTTGGACAACATGATTATGTCAACTAGGATGGTTGTACGATTCGTACACATAGATCATTCGATGTTCACGTATATATAATTGTTTGTATGTTGCTGTGTAGTTAAAGTAGGATTATGCTGTCATGTTAAGTAGAGAGGGACAGCTGTAATTATAAGGTGCATGTGGGTCAGAGTTGTTAAAGGTAATAACATGTAGAATGAAAAACAATGGGCACACTATGGATGAGGTTATAGCCATTTTCTCAACTAGCAAATTATATGCGATTCAATATAGCTAGCATGACAGTTTTGTACAGTACAACTGGACCAATGCTATTTGTAATATTTGTCATGGTTGAATCGAATCCAAAAACTTTACTTCGAGGTTGTAAACATTAGATCCAACCCATTGGGTGAACATGTGCGACATTAATTACATCTACAACAAAACAAAAGTGAGAGCAGAATCTTTAACTTCTATATCACCTTTTTTGAGATTAAGCTTTGTGTTAAGGCGTCATGAGGGTCTAATTGCTTTTTTTGATATGCACCAACATATGTCCCAAATAATCATTCTTTATAA
>JAVSBT010446627.1:0-10327 GCA_033118115.1 Pharyngocirrus eroticus
AAATTATATTTGATGTGAATTTTGCTCGTAGTAAATGGGGAGGGGGTACAACCTTACTTGTAAACATAAAAATTGTATAGATACAAGTACTAGAAATGAAGTAGAAGAGGTAAAAAAAAATCAACAGATATATAATGCATGAAGGTCTATATATTATTACATAAGTATGAGAAAATATATGGGTATAGTCACAAATAGATACAAAATTAATAAATGTTTATCTATACTATACTATAGATCTGATGTACACAGTATAACAGGTGAATATAAAACTATTCATAAGTAATGTGTATACAACACAATAACAAGCTTTCATCAACTTTCTGACATGAATAACAAGTTTTCATCAACTTTCTGACATGAATAATAAGAGAATAAAATATTGTTAACAATCGTCAATAAATCTTCAAATATATGTAAAAAAATGTATGATACTGGTACACAGAGCTATGCACACCACATGCGTGGACAAATATATTCGACAAAACTTTACCTAAACAGGTTATCTACAATTCATATAATCCTCACAGGCAAACAAAATTCAACAACATATGGATTTAACTGTATCATGGATAGATATTGCTAAGGAAACGAGAATATCGATTTAAACTTTAGCTCCCAAACATCTGTCCATATATGAGGGATACAAATATCACAGCTTAGTCTGCTCTTTCATCAATCTCTGTATTTAATTCTTATTCAAAGGTTTGGGCAACACTTCTTTGTCTTTGGATGGGAGAAACGTACTGCTTTCCATGAGAATGGCACTTTTAGGTATTTCTTCTTCAGTGCTATTATTTTGCTGCCACAATGAGCCAGGAAGTACATTGCTCACTTTAGTCCACATATTCCATGGGCCTACATAACCTAGATGATTAGAATCAGGAAGTACATGGCCATCATAAAAGAAGAGGTTATATTTCAACACTCTACAGCTTATCTTGTCATTTTTATTTTTCAAAAGAGATAATCAATAATAATGTCTCTCTTGCTTCAATAGTAATTTCATAATAAAATAAAATGAGAGACTGAAATATTTCAAGGATTTATTCATCTGAACTCTTTTGTAGCTTTGGAAATAACAATGAAGTGCCTTAAAAATCTACAAAATTAATTTTAATGAGGCACTGTATTTATGAAATGTATAGTACATTGAAGCTTTGGGAATCCGAACAAGGTCTGACCTCATTGTAACGTTTAAAAAAATGACCTCTAGAGACGAGAGTTGCTCTACAGTGAAGATTAAATGTAGGACTTTGAATTTTAAAGAAGATTATACCATTAATAAAAAGAGTAGGTTATCAGATGTAATTGGCTGTGGCATTTTAGTCAAAAGCAAGAAGTTATATACTCACAGTGACACACAGAGCCAAATCCGAGTCAATTGTCACATAAAAGAGAGTCCAGCTTTTTATGTAAAATTTCAGCTGTCAAAGGGAGTCAACTGAACAACTAAGTTGAGTAAAAGTGACTTCCCCAACAGAAAACCATCTCATCTGAAGGAGTCTAGAACTCCAATGACTAGTCACTTTGACTCACAGTGAAGTTACATCTACTCTCTATAGGAAGTCACTTTTACTAAACTTAGTTGGTCAGTTGACTCTTTTATGAGTCAATTGACTCTTATTTGACTCTCTGTGCTTGTAGCCCTGAATAGTCAAAGTTACAAACTCCCATGATAAATGTAGAAGAGATTGAGCAATCAAAATCAACTTGTCCTACCTACAATGGTACTTATTGTCAAACCAATTATCAAACATATGGTTAATGACAAAATGAAACAGTATCTTCTATTGTTAGCTTTTTGCTCTTGCAGGGATTTTTGTGATACAATTTGAAACTGTTTTGTAGCTTCTTCCAAGTTATCTATCATCAAGTAAAAATAAATTGTAGGGAGAAAAAAAGAAAGAAATTAAGTAAACAGAGGACTTAAGTCATTTTGAATTGACTTCATATCATAGAGTAAGAAGAAGGTGAGCATTTTAAACATCTTAAAGACATCTCGAGAACAAAATTTCCCCAATTTATGTAATAATTGCATCACTCAATATTTGATTTTCTTGTTTTATCAAACTCCAAGCCTATTGATTTCATGAAAATTAAACAAATAGATGCTGATATATCTCTCCTAGCTTTTTGACTTTAAGATGGGCTAGCATTTATTACCAACCTGCCTTTTCAAACAAATATTCAATTTTTACATCTCTGTCCAATATTTTTTCAAGATCTTTTCTCAAAAGCAACGCAATGCCTTTGCATTGTTCTTGCAATAGTTGCACACTAGCTGGGTCTAAGCTTTTCCTTGAAGTCCCAGTTTTCTGTTGATCTGATAAGCTTGATGCCCTCCTCACTGAACCACCTGTTAACCAAAAGAAGACCTGGTAAAAATCCATGTCATTCTAGAATTTTTTCATTTGATATATGATTCATAAAGAGAGTTTTATCAAAAGGTTACATATAATATTTCAAATGCATTGTGTGTGTATACATGTCTAAATACAGGACTATTTATTTTCTGAACAACATGGAGCCTTGGAGGAACAATCGTGAATTTGTCCTTGGAGGTTCTCACGATCTATGATTCCATATAATTTGTTATATGGAAATAGAAACAATAAACCCATTATGTGTACAATATTACTATAAGGAATTTATAATCAAAAGATACAAACGGGGCTAGGAAAGATTGGTTAATGTCTTATAACATATTGCATGTTATCTGTGTGTATTGTTTTCTTTACACTGTTTCATATTGCTTTCAATCTATGTCAGTAATATTGAACTTGTTAAAAATTAATGGGACATTTCTTCGTTCCAATATGATTAATGCTTGATAAGGATATACACAAAAAGCATACATCTTTTAGGCAAAGTAAATAAGTAATATTTAGTTTGTACATGTGTATGTATTCCCAATTTTGACAGCTGTTTGTTGTGGTTCATACATGTGTTCTCGTAAAGCAGGGACTACAATGATTATGTCGCAACTAATGTTTCCGGGAAATCAAAGTACACTACTTTAATCAAATACAGAATTTTGAAAATCTCTTAAAATGAAGAATCGCCATTGCATAAATACAAGTAAATGACCCGAAACACTTTGAATGGAACTTTTCGATAATGACATTTTTTTGACATACGCATGCGTATTCATGATATGATTGGCGCGACCGGCTCTTCAACGGGGCACACGTGGTTCTTAGGCTAAGAACAACCCTGTTTCCATTTATTATCGATACAAATATCAAATCAAGATGGAAGTGGATAAATTAATTGAAGTGCTGAGGGCAACTTTGAATCCCACACAGCGCCAGGAAGCCGAACAGCAACTTGAAGAGGTAAGGGAATTTACTGCGACACGTTTTCAAAATGGCTTCCACATGTCGAACACAAGTTCATATAACATTCGAAAAATCTTACTTTACATGTTGACAGTAGAGTGAATGACAAAATTGATCGATGTCACAAGACAATGTGCACCTTCATGTACATGAAATAAACTGATTTGTATTTGCCTTCGACATTCCATAGCGGAAACCCAATCTCATTGAAACAACCCTCATTTTGTAACAACATGACACTATCAGGCCGCTTAGTCATTTAACCTGTCAAACCTCGTGGCAGAATATTGATACTTGTCTTCGATATTTCACCATGACATTAAGGCAGAAATTAACTATCATTTATGAAGGCTGCACTAGTATCATATGCCTTAGAAGCTATTTCCAAGTCCTACAACGAGTTGTTTAAATTTGACAGATGGTGTGTTGACTTTTGAAGTTTCAGAACTTCAAAATTGACAAATAGTGACATCCTATTGACTCTGTATTGAATGGATGAATAATGATAAAGATTGAAAGATACAACCCTTGACATCATTACAAATTTTCATCAAGAAACCCAATGTATATGGCGTAAAGTATTTCATAATAATAAAAGAAGCTCTTGCACTAATGACCAATATTGAGACTCAAAACTTATCAAGTGAGAAGTCTTAAAATGATGCGATAAAGATTAAAATTCGACATCATTGAAACCGAGATGATTTATGGCAATTAATTTAAGTATTTGACTGTTAGTTGGACAAGTTATCAAGAAATTAAAACAAAAGGGAAACCTCTAAACTTAATTTTTAATCACTTGCATGTTAAGCTGTGGTGGCCATTTGTTTCAAATGGTACTGATGCTCTCCTATATTTTCACTGATGTAAACTGTACTCCATCCCAAATCCCCAATCAGTTGACATGATATTATAACAGAATAGTAATGTTTTGTTTGTTTCAATATGCAGGTTCACAAAATAATTGGATTTGTCCCTCTACTTTTACAAGTTGTGATGTCAAATGAAGTTGATATGCCAGTGAGACAAGCAGGTAAATTATGGAGGAGTTTGTAATAGTTATCAGAATCCATTGAAAGTCGCCTTTTATTTGAAATGTGTTGTATGCATATAGCAATTTCAAGACTCAATTACCATTGAATACCTAGTTTGCTGGTGTTCTTTGTAAAAGTAAGAATTTGATTAATTAGTACTAGAGAAGGTCCAGAACTCTTTAGGTGTGAAGTGATGTACATTTGAAACCAAGGCCCTGTTTTAAAGATTATTTTCTATTATATAGGTGTTATTTATCTGAAACATATGATCCAACAATTCTGGGAAGAGAAGGAGGTTACAAATCCAGGGGATCCTGTCCCATTTTCAATCCATGAACAAGATAAAGGGACCATAAGAGACAATTTGGTAGAAGCCGTTATCAGTGCACCAGAACCTGTCAGGTAGATTCCTCAAAATTACATTACAGTTTCTAATTTGATGAGAAAAGATATTGATTTGAGTGTTTCATTGATATTCTATGATAATGTATTTGTAATTTTTGATTCATTGTAGAGTACAGTTAGCAGTATGTATTAGCCAAGTAATCAAACATGATTATCCAGGAAAGTGGCCAACAATTGCAGAGAAAATACTGATGTACATCCAGTCTGACCAACATGAGACATGGCTGGGTGCATTGTATTCCCTCTACCAGTTGGTGAAAAATTATGAGTAAGTAATAATGCCAGATCTGATTTTGAAAATTCGTTTCACTGTATGACGAAGATGCAATAGTTTGGTATTGATTTGTTTAATTTTTTAGTCTGAAACTTTTTTACTTTGTGGTTGACAAGTATGTCTGGTTTAAATTGTAGATACAAAAAGACAGATGAAAGAGGTCCTCTCAATAGTGCTATGACAGTCATCTTACCTGTGATCCACTCAAGATGTATGCAGTTACTCCAAGACCAATCAGAACTTTCTGTACTTATTCAAAAGCAAATTCTGAAGATATTTTATTCCCTGATACAGGTAATTATTTATTTGTTATTCATGATTTTGATTAAAGGTAGGGGGGGAATCTTGCAGTAAGGAAAGATGTGAAAATTCATAATAACTGCATACTAAATTGCCATGTTTTAGCTGTAAAAGAAGCAGAATTACTGAAAACTCATGCTGTTATATTGACGAACAAAAAATCAGGGAATGTAACGAGCAGAATCCTGCGAGAGTCTTCTGAGAACTTCTGGCGATAGGAATAATGGGAGCAGGAGTAACTGCTCCTGTCTGTTTTCATTCCCTGAAAAATATTTGTATATTCTTGAGAATTTCAATCAATAACTTGTTACCTTATTCTGTTTATTTGTGTTTGCCTTCAGTATTGTCTACCATTGGACCTTATCAACAAACAAATCTTTACACAGTGGATGGAATTAGTTAGGCAAATGGTTGATCGTCCTATTCCAGAGCAAACTCTTCAAGTTGATGAAGATGATCGTCCTGAGTTGCCTTGGTGGAAATGTAAAAAATGGGCATTACACATTTTGGTTCGATGCTTTGAGAGATATGGAAGTCCTGGCAATGTGATGAAAGAATACAATGCCTTTTCTGAATGGTATCTGAAAAGTTTTTCTGGTAGGTTTTAGGGTCTTAGTTGCTTTTCTATAAAAGGTTATGATAGGCAGGTAAATTTGGTTTTATAGAAAATCATATGTTAAGGGATATTTTGGTAAGCCAACTAGATGACAACTTATGTACCACTTTTTTTTAGTTCCACAACATGTTGAAGTATACAGATACTTATAATATTATAAAATAAATTGATTCATTTGGATTATTTTCAGCTGGTATTTTACAAGTTCTACTCAAGCTTCTAAGCCAGTATAGAGAAAAACAGTATGTGACACATAGAGTACTCCAGCAAACATTAAATTACCTGAATCAAGGGTAGGTTGCCATTCAAGGCTTTTCTTCACATATCTGTTTTTATTTTGGGAGGGGTGATGGTTTACAGAAATCTTAAGACCTGTTGACTGGTTCAACAGCAGTATGTCATTACTATTTTAGTTATTGAGACAATTGACTTTTACTTTTAGTGTGAGCCATGCAGTTTCATGGAAATGCATTAAGCCTCATATCCAAGCAATCATTCAAGAAATACTTTTCCCATTGATGTGTCATAATGAAGAGGACCAAGAACTTTGGGATTCTGACCCAGTGGAATATATCCGTATGAAGTATGGTAAGTATACTTAAAAATTCAATTTTAAAATCATTAAGAATATATTAACATGCTGCCATGGAAAAATAATTTCCTTGGACAAATTGTATCTTTAATCTGTTTAGGTGGTTGAGTTTGTATTTTGCAATATTATTCTTGTTTTGGTTGGTTTCTTGCATAGATAAGGTTAGGGATCATGATAACACTGTATAGCTTTTTTGATGAATAGGATATCATAATAGCTTTGAGTTGACATTGATTCAATGTGATCTGTCCAGTTGCATAAGCCTCCCATGATGAGATTGTACTCCCTGATGTACATACTGCAAATGATTTTGTCAAAGGATTTTCTGAGGGGCTGAATATGAAAATTAATTTATCTTGGGACTAATTATTCTGTTATCTTAATTTTCTAATTTATTGATTTTCTTATCTTCATATTCCTATTGTATGATGAACAGACGTATTTGAGGAGTACTATTCTCCAGTTACTGCTGCCCAACAGTTATTGCATTCTGCTGTGTCAAAGAGGAAAGAATGTCTGCAGTCAACCATGGGATTTGCTATGCAAGTCCTCGGCACTCAAAACCTAGAACCAACACAAAAAGCTGGAGCCTTATGCATGGTTGGAGCTGTAGCAGAGGTTCTCTTGAAAGTAAGTCAAAGAAAAAATGCATACGAAGTCGAAGCAAAAAATGCATACGAAGTCGAAGCAAAAAATGTCTTTTTGTGTGAATATTATACTCTTATTCACACAAAGAGTATGTATTCATAATCACACAAAAATTTGTATTGTTTTTATTTCTTAAAAAGTTAAAAAATTATTTGTATAGAAAAAGTCTAATATTCTTTATTTCATAAATTGTTTTATCTATTTTGCAGAGGAAAATATACAAACAACAAGTAGAACTTATGCTTGTTAGCCATGTCTTCCCAGAATTCCAAAGTCCACATGGATATTTAAGAGCAAGGGTAAGTAGTTTTTGTGCTCTGTTTAACTTATGTAAGAAATATCCCTCTCTACGTGATTTTATTATGCACTATAATCTATTTTATCTTACAGGCATGCTGGTGTCTTCACTCCTTCAGTAAAGTGAAATTCAAGCAAGATGCTAACTTAGGACAAGCGCTTGAATTATTAAAAAATGCCTTATGTACAGACAAAGAATTACCAGTCAAAGTTGAAGCAGCCATTGCATTACAGATGCTTTTAACTGAACAGGACAAAGCACTTGAGATGCTAAAACCACACGTCCGAACAATTATTCTAGGTAAGAGTTTTTTACCACAAAGTGTGGATGTGTGTGCTTCAATTGTTGATTCAGAAAACTCTATGGTGTAGAAAAGAAGCGAAGTTAAGGAAAAAGATCATCCCCTAAAAAATGCGTGTCTGTCACAAGAGGAAAAATCTGATTCTTAATCTATAATTCAATGTTATTCTCATGCAGAACTCCTGGATGTGATCCGCGAGACTGAAAATGATGATTTGATGAGTGTTATGCAGAAATTTGTGTGTACATATGTGGAAGACATCATTCCACTAGCTGTTGAAATAACTACTCACTTGGTAAAGCAATATTTTCATATTAATGAAAATTAGTTTGTAATATACAGCTGTCCATTTTATTGGGGAAAAAATCATGGTGGCAGAGGGATGATGAATTTTTTCAATTTTATTTCAGGCACAAACTTTTGCTAAAGTGATTGAATCTGATGTTGATGGGTCTGATGAAAAAGCAATTGCAGCTATGGGAATTCTCAATGCTCTTGATACAATTGTAACTGTGATGGAAGACCAGAAAGAAGTAAGTAGAATCATTATTATTTCAGCTGTAATGGTTTTAGAATTGTATGCTATACAACAATATAACTATAAAATGACTAATTATTCTTTATCGCAACATTTTTTTGTCATTAATTCTGTATTTGGACTTACTGAAGCAACTGTTTGATAAATTTGTGATTTTGTTTCAGATTTTGGCACATGTTGAAGGCATTGTGTTAGATGTGATAGGGCTGATAATGCAACACAATGTCATAGGTAGGTGGTTTTAATCAAAAATACTATGTAGACTGCATGTATTTGATATATTGTTAAATATTGTTCACCGTTAATGGTTACATTTCAAAACTTTTTTCTTGTATTTTATGAGGTTTAGATACAGTCATATTACAGGTAGTGCTTTTTCAAATTGTAATTTTAAGAAATTGTTTTAATGTTGCAATCCTTGGAATGGTTTTTCAGATTTCTATGAAGAAATGCTTGGTCTTGTCTATAGTCTGACATGTACAGTTATCTCCCAGAAAATGTGGACGGTGTTCCCCATGCTATACAATCAATTTCAGAATGATAATTTAGAGTATTTTACAGGTTCGTTAAGTCTTAGATTTTGTAGATTCCTTAACCAGGCAGGGGTTATCTGTGACATGGACAAAATTACATTGTATCATGATATTGATATAACTTTCCCCAATGCCTGGCATCTTTTATTTGTACTTATTAGTCAACAATTGTTCAATTATTTGCAGAATTTTATGAAGAATTACTATCTCTGGTATACAGTCTAACTACAGTTCACGTGTCTGCTAATATGTGGAAAATTTATCCAACAATTTATGAAATATTCCAAAACGATGGATTTGATTACTTCTCAGGTTTGCTTTAAGCAGTGATAAGAAGTTCTCTGGTTTTAAAATGTTGTTTCTGTTAGTTTTATGAGAAATAAGGAATTTTGTTATCAGCTTTAAGCAAAGCCATTTTCATTTATGTTTTACTAGATTTAGGTCACATGGTTAACTTACCATTCTTTGTGATTGTTTACAGATATGATGCCTGCATTACACAATTATGTGACTGTTGACAGAGAAACATTTATATCAGATCCACAATATTTAGAGATAATCTACAATATGTGTAAAGAGGTAAGAATTAAGGTATCTCCCAACTGGAAAAATATTGATAAGGGGTTATCTATGTAAGAAGGTTGCAGCTGTCTGTCTGTGCTTTCTGGACATGAGAAAAGTTTTGTAATACTTTATTTTTTCACCTAGGTTTTGACATCAGATGCTGGTGAAGATGCTGAATGCCATGCAGCAAAACTCCTTGAAGTTATCTTAATTGAATATAAAGGAAGAATAGATCAGGCAAGTCTACTTCAGTGTACTGTACTGTCACAAATGATTTGTAGAATATTTTGTTTTGCTTACTCCCTTTCTTTGTGCAAGAATTTTCTTTTCACTTTTCAATGTTCTACATTTTTTACAGGTTGTTGGATCCTTTGTAGAGCTGGCACTAGATAGACTTACAAGAGAAGTACGCACTTCTGAACTAAGAACAATGTGTCTACAAGTAGTGGTAGCAGCTATTTACTATAATACTCCCATGCTCTTGGAAACTCTTGAAAAAATGCATTTACCAAATACCAAGGAGGCCATCACTGGTCAATTTTTAAAGCAGTGGCTTCATGATGCAGACTGTTTCCTTGGGTAAGTTACTCAGTCAATTATGTATATTTTTATGCTATAGAGGTTAAACAAATCAACATTGTGAAAAGGTAAACAGGTCTCTGATGGGCGAATGGAAAAAAATAATCTGAAATCAGAAATAAGAAAATTTTGTCCAGGGGTATTATACCATGGTTGTTGAGGAAATAGCTAGAATTTGAAAAAAAATGAGGGACCTCTTAATTCTTAAAGTGGAAATAACCTGTCTGAAAGAAAAACAAAGACTTCAGACATTCGAAAACAAATGCTTTAGGCAAATCCTGGTAGTCCGGTGGCAAGACCATAT
>JAVSBT010446648.1:0-10326 GCA_033118115.1 Pharyngocirrus eroticus
TGGGGGGGGGGGGGGTCGGATTACTTGTTTAGACATGCACTAGCATTTGTAACAAATTGTCATTTCCAATAAAGAAGATAATGCTGTGTAGGTATATATTTTTGGCTTGAGGACATCCTAAGGCTCAGATTGATATTACTCAATTTTGTCTGCACTTGATTATGAAAAATGGTAGTTTTCAAAATGACTGTTTTTTCAGTGACTTTAATTAGTTAACAAAGTCACAATTTCATTTTGAAGAGGGATAACAATTCTACAACCAGATATTAAAGCTACAGACATGCTGTAAAATTTAATATGATTTGTTTTTGTTTTAAAGATCAAGTTTTCCATGTGATTTGAAAAAACATGGTATTTTTCTATACTTTGAAAACAGTGACTTCTAACATGTTGTTTGGTATTTTTCTATGAAAAAACATGTTTTGGTTTTTTGGGGGGTATTTTTCTCAATTTTAAATAATGTGACTTTTAGACAGTGGGCTTGACAACAAACTTGATATGATAAATTAGGCCCTAAAGATCACAAAGAGTCTTGGGCCACTTTGAAAATAATAATAATTAATAAAACCTTTTCTCCAAGTTTGACTATAGAGGTGACAAAAATATGTACATTTATGTCACTTTTTACTTAGTTCTAGTTTAATGAAGCATTATTTACTTTGCATAGAAAGAGACATATAACCTATCTAGTTAGTAGTAGTAGTAATAAAACAAGAGAGTTTCGTGTTTTAGAGATGAAATGAATCATAAATTTCACCTTTTAAAAATATATACTTACAGATTTTGTTCCTAAATTTTCAACATTGTAAGGGTCATCTCAAGGTGATCTACGTTGACCTCAACGTGCCACTCAAATGTTTTGAAAACTAAAGAACAAGCCCTTCGATGTGATATATGTCACTTAGCAGTATCACAAAATTTAGTAAAATTGGCCATTTGTTCCCTGACTATTTAGTATGTGTAGTTTTTGTAGGGGTTTTCTATACTTTGAATAAAATGACTCATAGTCATAACATGTTGTGGTTTTGTATATTTCTATAATTTGTATAAAAATACTTCAACATCTTGTTTGGTTGTTACATTTCTTTACTGTGAATAACATTATGTCTTATAATAATATGTAACTTTGGTATAAATTTGTCTATACGTTATGACTTTATCAACATTCCACAAATTTTGAAATGTACTTAAAGTGCTGAATAACAAAATAAAAAATAATCATACTGTTTCTGGGGGGAAAAAATGTGTTTTTAAAGAAGCAGGTAATATCAATAATGATAGGTACATAAACTCAACCCTTGTTAATGTTCAATGACCCCCATCCAGACTTAAGAAGCGTGAGAACATTCTAATAGATAGAATTAAAAGTCTCATCTTTTTGAACATTACTGTATCAGGACATTTGTAACAGAAGACTGATTCTTAATAAATACTTTCAATCTTGGATGAACTTTGAGTATCTCCTGTCTGTTCAATTTTAAAGAGCATTTGATTTGAACTCAATTTTTTATGTACATATTTATTCTACAGAAATATTGTTTACACCGAATGCTCTTAAAAAGGGTACGACAAGCTTCTCCCATGACTCTTTTGTCAATTGTCACCAGTGCAAAGCAGCTTTTGAAATCTAAGTTATAGCATATTTTTGTTTACAAAGCACCAGTTGCATTCCCATGGCTCATGGTAAATATGTACTAAAAATAAGATGGAAACGACCGAGTAGGGCAATAACCTATATGTGAACTTAAGGTCAAATTGATTTCTCAATGAATTTGTCTAATTCTTACAGTCTTCCCGGAAAAGTTTCTTTCGATTTTATAGCTCTACTGTATTAACATAACCTTAACCATCAAAATATATACATGTGATGATGTAGCTTCAATAATTTCAAAATTTGGAATTCAAAAAACTATTTTCATTTTCTTGACAAGCTCAGTCATAGGGCCTGCTAGTTATATAATGTTCTGGTGCCAAGCAAAGGATCAGTATAAGCCTTTTCATTAAACCATAGCATTTTACAATGTGGTTTTAATTTTTGTATGTGATAAAATAACAAATTACCTCTACCCTTTCCTAGGCATTACTTTGTGAAAAGGGTGTATCATTGAAAAAGAAATCTCAGTTTTGATTGATATCGTATTGTACCCGATTGAATCCTGTATTCAAACCTATAATATTTGTAATATCATTATGATGTAACACTCCTTACTCCAAATGTCTGTGACCTGGTCTCTCATACCAGAATTCCCATTCACTTCAAAGTTATTTGATATTGTGGTTAGGACATTTGGAGTATGGAGTGGTAATACATTATGTGGCACTGGTGCTGTGTTCTGTGTCATAAATTATGGCAATCTCACAACATCTCACTGAAAACAAAGGTACTGCTGCTGTCTTACCAGTATTGCTTTACATGTGTGAGACATGGACCCTTTATAGGCATCACATTTCCACCTAAGATCATTGCGCAAGATTGCTCGTTTTAAATGGCAAGATAAGGTTCCAAACATTTCTGTATTATATGTAAAGGTTGCATATTTGCGTCAGAACAGTCATACATAGTATATAACTGTACTTTCGCTTATGCCTTTCATGGACATATTGACCATGAAAGATTACATTTAGAGCAGTGCAGTGCGCTAACACTGCCATCTTTATGCCAAATCAAAGTATAGATTAAGCAATGCTAATTGAAGCTCAATTAGGGTGAACTGGGCACCTAGCTAGAATGCCTGACCATAGAATACCTCTAGGAAGGTCTGAGGTCAGTTGGTGCACCAAGGAAACGTTACAAGGACAAGCTAAAAAAAACAGTCTAAAATAGAGCCAAAATGATACAACAAGCTGGGAAGAAGAAACTCAACAATGTGCTCATTGGCGAACTATCATCAAACAGACAGTTAAAGGTTTTGAAGAAAACAGAGCCCAAGTTTTGAAAGAAAAGTGTAAAAGGAGAAAGGCAGGAGGCCAAATTCAGGGACAAATTTAATTGTCCGAGGTGCCATTCTGAGTTGGGCTGTCGTTTTCGACAGCTTAACCTATGATGATGATGATGATGATGATGATGATGATGATGATGAATGCATTATGTAATGTTTCTTCTTATCTTTATGGATTTGCTTTCAGAAAGAGGTCATTTCTCCATAACCCTTTATTCACAACAAAAAGAGCAATGGCGAGCAAATATATCCTCACCATGGCTGTGTTCTGTGTCGTGTTTGCAATGCTGACATCACAAGTACTGTGTCAAGGAGGTAAAAGATTATGATCATAATAGTAATAATAATAGTTATACAGATTATGTCCCCTGGCAGGTATTAGAAGTTCTATGTCAGACAGGTCGGTTTATCATAAAGTTTATGTCCATTTTCAGCCCTAAAATCAAGCAAAAGCTCTCTAGCCTTGTAAAACATACATTTTCATTTAGAAAAATATAATTGTAAAGAGGTTATTCATACAGTATTATATATACCTATGCATGCTCCATGCCTCGTATAGAAAGCAGAGTGTAATCTAATTTATCATTAAAAGCTGGCCAAAATAGTGCAAAATATCTATTGACCATCATGTTTTTCTGTTCAATTTTAAATCTTTATATTCTATTGACTATTGAAATAAACCCTAAGAGAGTCCTAAATGACTTCAAACATGCATATTTCAAACCACACTTATTTGTTGAACATTATTCATTTTTTTAAAGTAATTACTGTGGATTTGGAGAGTTTTACTTCCTAATGAACTATTCTCATTTATTTTCCCTTTTAGGCAATGATAACACTCCAGAACGTGGTGGACGCACTGGTCGCTCTATTCTCAATGAGAAACCAGGTAAAATATGATGATGATAATAGAATGATTATAATCATGATAATGATGATAACAGTATTAAAGAATTCTTATTCTAATTGTATACGGCCATATGGATAGTTTTACTTTCTATTAAGATATTCTAAATTTTTTTCCTTTTTAGGTCGCGGTTTTCGCTCTACTCTCAATGAAAACCCAGGTAAAATATGATGATTATGATAATATTAATAAGAGTAATAATAATGATAATAATATCTAATAATGTTATAACTGATAATAAAAATAACAATAAAAATAATGATAGTTCGTTTTCCACTCTGTCACTATATTTGGGGGGGGGGGGGGGCTAACTAATCTTGCCAGCCTTTAAAGTTCTTTTTCTAACATTTTTTTTTGGGGGGGAGGGGGGGGGGCACTTAACTAGATAAGTTGCACTTTTTCTGAGAGCCTTTCGTTTTTTTATATTTCTATATGTTCTTTTTGTAACAATTTCATAAAAAATAAAAAAAGTATTATATTAAATAAACTATTCTCATATTAATTGCATGGAGTTTTACTTTCTATTAAACTATTCTCATTTATTTTCCTCTTTTTTTGCAAAGATGAAAGGGGTGGACGCAATCGTCGCTCTATTGACACTCCAGGGCCACGAGGTAAAATATGATCATGATAATGATAATGATAATGACAATAATAATGATCATGATAATGATGATGATAATGATAAGGTTAAGGATGATGATAAAGATAATGATAACAATTATTTTATAACTGATAACAATAACAATAATGATATATAAATAATAATAATAATGATGATGTTGATGATGATAATAATGATAATTTTAATAATGATGATGATAATGATGAATATGATTATGATGATAATGATAACGATAATAATAATGATAACAATAATTTTATAACTTGATTAGAATGATTATAACCATTTTTTTCCTTTTTTGGTCACAGTTTTCGCTCTACTCTCAATGAGCAAACGATAATTGTGATATAACACTAACAGTAATAATATATGGTTCAAAAACACCCAAATTGAATATAAATTAAATGTCTACAATCATAATTATATACTTGATCGATCCATACCAAATATTGAATATAAAGGTGAAAAGGATTTTTGAAAAAACTTTTATGCATGACCCTTCTCTAAACATTTATCAAGTGGAGAGTTTGACTTTCTATTGAACTATTCTCATTTGGTTGTTTTTTAGGTGAAGCCGGTGGGCGTGGTGGTCGCCTCCATTAGAAACCAGGTAAAAGATAATAATTATGATGATGATAATAAAAATAATAATAATAATAATA
Source organism: Pharyngocirrus eroticus (assembly GCA_033118115.1). Lineage (NCBI taxonomy): Eukaryota > Metazoa > Annelida > Polychaeta > Saccocirridae > Pharyngocirrus > Pharyngocirrus eroticus. The sequence goes on from JAVSBT010446648.1 coordinate 5,134, forward strand.
ATAATTTCAAAAGTTTATTATTATTATTATTCAACAAAAATTGAATGAAAAAAAACCCTGAATAATAATAATAATAAACTTTTGAGAACCTTTTCTAACGATAGAATTATGATGGCAAAATACGTATCAAACAATAAGAAGGATTATTTTAGTACGACAATAATAGAACTATATAACTTGTAATAAATACATTTTCATTTACAAAAAAAATAACGTTATTAAAAGAGGTTATTCATACAATACTATATGTCCATGCCTGCTCCATATGACTTGAACAACTCGTTCAAAAGACAGAGTGAAATCTAATCTTTGATCAAAATCTTTTGCAAACAAATCCATCGACCTTTCTTTAAAAAAGTTTCATCAGGTTGGTAATTGATATTTTTTTTGAATTTATTTCTTTTATTCTACAAACAAGAATATTTATGAACAATCAATCAACGTTTTGTCTGTTAACAACAGACTTCTTCAGGTAAAAAGAACATACATAAAGCTCACTTTTTGATGTTCCCATTTACCTGAAGAAGTCTGTTGTTAAATTATAGACGAAAAGTCTTATTGATTGTTCATAAATTCTTGGTTGTAGAATAAAAGCATTTTTTTCAAAATATCCATCAACCAACATGATTCTCTGGCAAACTGACACTTTAGCAGCCAACATTATTTTGGGAAACACTAATTTGTTCAATTTTAAATCTGTATATTCATAAACCCTTAAAGCGGTATATACATTTGTGAGAAATTGGTATACTACTGCCCTATACTTTAGCCCACAAACTCTTAAAGCTACTGGTGTATATGTATACAGCGCTTTAATGACTCTTGTCTAACATGTTGTATTTTAGAGTTGTTTACCAAATGACATAAGTCAGATACTACCCAAAGTTCTCCAGACCACACTTTAGATTTCAAACTACACTTCACAGTTGGAAATTATTATTTTTAATAATAGTTGTGCATATGGAGAGTTTTATTTTCTATTGAACTGTATTCATTCTAATTGTATTAATTGTGGTTTATTTTAGATGGCATGTAAGGACGTATAGTCACAATGGTCACTTTATTCTCAACAGAATTAAATTGTCAAATGTGCCTTGGATGGGTGTCGTCCTGCTAACAACGCGACAGGGTAACCATGGCTACAAGAAAACCTTCTGTGGAATACCAGGGCTACAACTAGAACATAATTATGTAGAAATTTTGGGCTAACAAATTAGACACAAAACCTTAGTGTTTTTTTTAGCTTTACAACCTACTTGAGATTATTTTTTAAATGTAGAATCATGATGATAATATTTGTATCAAACAATAAGTAGCATTATTCTAGTATGAAAAGAATAGAAATATGTAGTAAGCACAAGTAATAAAAGGTGACTTGAGGACAAAAATAATAAACAGGAAACAAAATCTAACGGGTCTTTCAGTTTTTCTAAACGAAGAAAATACTTAATTAAGATTGGATAATTCAGAAACAAGACATGAAAAAACACCTATACCAATTATGATAAATTCTTATTAAATTGGATTGTTTAGAACAAAAGAAGATACCAATTTACCAATGATACTATTTTTATCCATGCATTCTCAGTTTTTAATAAAATAGAAAATATAGAATCTGAAAAAAAAAATGTCATGTTGTTTTTTATATCAACAATATTTCGTCACGATTTTGTGACATCTTCAGCTTGATATTGTTGATAAAATAAAATAAACATGTTAAATACGTTTTTTTCTGATTTTGATCTTATATTATACTCCTTTTAAGTTGGGTACTTCAGAACCAAGACAAGGAAAAATCTAAATCAAAAAAGAAAACTTATCCTTGCAATTGTGAAAGAATTTTATTAAATAAAAATAGTCGTCACCAAACACTCTTGACTTTTATTGTGTACACATTGAATTCAAAAAGAAAGGAGAAAAAAAAGATTTACAATTAAGATCTATATAGCTTTCAGTTCTTGACCATTTTCGTGCTCCTTATCGAACTTTTTGAAATGAGATTTATATTTTGCATTGTGTCTCTTTTAAAAGCAACATTTGATTAAAGTTTCCAACCAACAAAAGTAAAAATCCAAAGATTCCAATAGGGAACTTTTGCTCCAGATCTTCCATTCCACGCACTGGGCACGACTTGTACAACAGAATTCATAACACGCACTGGGATCAGGTGTTGTGTGTGAGGTGGCTAACCCTACTTGAATGTTTACGTCATGAAAAACACATACGTTCCCAGATGTAGTATTGGTCAATTTTTATGAATGTCCAGAAACTTTCCACGAGTAAAAGCTTCTATTCATTAAATTATTATCATTTAGATTTTACAATCTCATGGCAAGTAGATATTTCATACTCTAATTAGAATATGGATTTTATACAGTTAAAGGAGGACAGTCTGCATTTAAACCCGTTATAATCTGTCTGATACCAGAACCTTCCACTCCCTCCTTTTCGAGATTCCGCGCAATGGACTCTGTCCATGCACGCGCTTTTATGATAGGGCGTGCGGGCGTGCATGCTATAGCTATATGCGACGCCATTGACAGATTACGATGCCGGCTCACCCTAAACGATCGGTCTCGATTCATGACTATTATGGGTAAAAAATTATACCATCAATTTCAATATAGTGTAGCTTTAACTTTTAAGCATGTTAAATGTAAGCAATAAAATCAATCCAAAAACGTGCAGTCTTCTTTACGTATACATTTTCGACAAGTAGTAGAGAAGTATAGCGAGGACATGTGTACAATTATTTCCCGAGCTACTACAGATACTCGTCTATATTCCACGTGAATACAAACCTCTGGCTCCTTTCTGACGTTTTACATGGAAGGTCGAGTGTAGTCTTATGCTTAGTTACGTTGAGATGAAAAATAGAAATTGAAAATCCGTCGACCAACTTACCAACTTTTTGGATGCATTGTATTCGAAAGATTTATTCAAAGCTTTCGATATATATATACGATGGAGATCTTGATCACTGAATACACTGATTAAAGCATTTAGATTTTTTTCCACAACGTATTGATCTAACTTGTCATGACATCATGTTTTGTACATAATTTTATAGAATGGTTTACTAAAAGCATGACCGTCATTACTACCACCAGAGTCTAGATATCATACCTGCATGTTCTGTTTCGGACCTTTTAAAAGAAAAATCCTTTTAATTCTGATTTTTTTCACAAGCAATGTGTTCTATCAAATTGATCAATAAACAAATCAAATGATCCATCAATCAATCAACATGTCAATATACAAACTATCTCTGCCCCATAATTTTAATGAAAGTTTGCAAATATTCGGGTGTAGTTCCATTTGTATTGAAAAAAAATCAATCTATGATTGTGATTGTACAGAGGTATGATAGACAACACTCACACCCATCCCTCAACAGGTGGGAACATATATAATATTAAGATGGTCTCATAAATATATTGACACGAACCTGACCCCCCCCCCCTTCTTGCTAGCTATGTGTAGATGTTTTTTGCTCAAGACTATAATATATGGTTAAATTATAGCTTTCTTTAGAATTCCATAGAGGAGGGATGAGGGTCTAATTGCGATTTTTGAGATGCACAAGTATATATCACAAATAATCATTTCAATAAGAAATAATGCCATGGAAGTATATCTTTTTTGGTTTTAGGACATTCTTAGCCACAGTTTGGTGCATTGCAAAGGCTTTGATCCACCTTTTCTTTAGGTGGTGAAATCACTTTTCTCCATGACTGCACATTTACTAGGTGTAGTTTGTCTTGTATTGAGGGTATATTAATGTGAAGTTTTCACTTTTATGAGGCCAGAAGAAGAGAAGGCACCCAAGGCATTACACCGAAAAGAGCAAATCAAGTAAGATAATATGTTACTGTTCTTGAGGGTCGGGGTCTGGTTTGCTTGTTTTGGCATTCACTAGCATTTGTCACAAATTATCATTTACTTTTTTTTAAAATGCTATGAAGGTATATATATTTGGCTTGAGGACATCCTTAGCCTCAGATTGATATTACTCATTTTTGTCTGCACTTAATTTAATTATCATAATTTATGAAAAATACCAAAAATGTGTTTTTTCATAATTATGGTATGTATCATCGAGTGTTCAAAACTTTTGAAAAGACCAACAGCCAGGCTCGAATATACATGGTTGGAACAATACAAGAAAGACCTTAGCCAGGAGATTTTTAATTTTTGATTTCATGAACGAATTTGATTTTAGTGTAGTGGAGGGAGGAAAATAAAAATCATTTTTTTTTTAAAAAAAACTTGTTTTTAAATATATCTATGATAATGATACATTTTCAAAGGGTTTTTCATTAACACTACCTTTTTTTTAAACATAACATACCAACAGATGACATTGAAAAAACTTTTTAGGTATTGAAGACCCGTATGCTCTTGGAAGCAGGCAAACAACTTGATGATCCTGAGCTTGAGTTGCGATATATATGTAGTGCCGATAGCGATGAATAAAAGAAATGTTGTCAAAATGTCCTTTGACTTTGGTGTCATTTTCCACGAGTCTTTAAATCAAGTTTTCTTTGGGAATTGGGTAGGAAAATGAAATATGAATATAATTATTTCAAATCCAAATTTATTTAATTTTTAGTTTGGCACTTGACAGGGGCGGCTATGTTTGTAAAACGAAAAATATTTAAACTCTTGCCTTATAGATCTAGTATAGGTGTCAGTGAGATGGAAGCTATTATATTGAATACGCTAGAATAAATAATTTAATGAGTGGAAAATTTAGAATGAGGCGTGTCATGTCATGTCTCCAACCTCAAGATATAACTATTAGTATTATTTTTGGAAGAAAAAAACCCTGAAAAACTTGATTAGGCCATTCCAAATTGATTTGTGTGTCGATGGATTTTTTCGTAAAAAAACATTTGGTCGGACGATTTTGATTTTTTTAAATCTCCACGTAAATAAGACAGCAGTCGGTCTTTTACGTAGAAAGTACGGAAAGAACTGATCGAGATGCTCCGTATTTCAAGAAATATACAAGAATGTCGTGTATTGTTAAAAAAATCTCTCTATAATAGTTCTTTCTTTCTAATCGGAAATGTATATTCATAACTTTACGGTGATTTTGCATGATTTGGTTGCCTTAAAGCTTCACTCTATTAAAATTGATGGTAACAATTTTACACTGTATCGAGACCGATCGTTATGGATAGCGCCGTC
>JAVSBT010446659.1:0-24736 GCA_033118115.1 Pharyngocirrus eroticus
TTATGTCAACGTACACCAGCGTTTAGGTAAAAATCCTCATACGTTGGAAAATACGTTATAGTGTGACAGCGCCTTTAAGAGTGAAAAAACAGAAAGTAGAAATGAGTTCATTTATCATCCCACAGTAGCAATGACAACATTGTGCTGGTAGACTATACTTTACATGAGGAAGCTTTTGTTTTCATTGTGTTTTTTTTTAATAATAGTACAGTTGATATATGGGTTGCTGAATGTTTGTTGATATGTGTGAAATTAAAAGGTCAAAACAATTGACATATACATAATGGCAACTTAAGAATATGTTACACAATTACCATTAACATGTTCACTTGCGCTGATGATATAAACTTTAATCCATATAGAAGTTTTTTTATTATATTACTATTACTTTAACATTGAGGGTATGATATATTACCTACAGGCTACACTACACTTACAATTACAACACTAATATGTTCTGTGAAATATTTTTTTAGTTTTGTAGAAAAATTAAAGCGTTCCGATAATTTGATTTTGTGGAATTCAAAGAGCATATTTTACCCCAAAACTGATGATTGAAGTCACCCAGACTGTAAATTCACACTAGAGGTTATTTTTTTATTCAGTTTGGTGTTTGATGAAAATTGCCTTTGTTTTATGGAAAGTATTTCAAAAACATAGCAGGTTTATATGACACAGCTGTATGAGACAGCCTCAGTATTTTGTTATTCATGGGAACTTGCATACAACAATAATAATATGGACACACAATGACACCAGTGACCACCTTCTGCCTCTTTTCTTGGGTTTGTTTATAATGTGTTCATTCTGTTGGGTATGCTAGTGAACCATTGAATAAAATCCTAGATAATAATGTCCAGTTCTCTCATTATTCATGGGGTGGAAATGCAAATGTGACATCAACAACACCTCATTATATTTCCCAATTTTGATATGAAAGCAATATTCTATATTTATGATAATAATTAAATAAGAAGAACGTTTTGCTATAGGTTGCAAAAGACTGCTGCACGCAGCAGCTCTCTTTCATATTATGGAACATTTTTACAAATCGTTAAAAACCTGTGTATTTATGTCTTGTGATTCACAAAGGGGTGCTAGAAATTTGACATGTGTTGTCCATGGTAATTTCCAGACCTCTGTGAATGAAATGAAAACTGTCTGGTATTTGACAGTATATATATATATGTTTCAACTAGGGCAAATGAATTGTCTCATTTTATTAAGCTGTACAGCTTTGGCTTGTATCAAGAAAGCAACAGATTAAACATCATACTGTGTAGGAAAAGCTCATATAGTGTTTTTCCATGACATAAAACCAATTTCATTCACCAGGCTAATGTTATGGTGCATTAACTAAATGGGTTCTAAATATCATCATGATTGAAAGTGTTTTCCTAATTGAATGTAGAGTCCAAACAGAAGGGTGCTGTATTTTATGGCACGATGTCATTATAGTCTGAGAGTTGATTTCTATTTTCTTCATTCAGTAAATGTCTATTAACCTGACAATTCTTGTCACATCATGCAAGATTCCCTTGATAATGTGATATAAGTTTTAACATGTTATTTTGACATGCTGATTTTGTTCATATTCTAACATTAACACTAACAGTCAAAGTAAGAGCCACAAAAGATTATCATGAATGTTTTAATATTAGGCAAACCACCAACTGTAATATTTGTTCCTTAGTCTTCAATAAACAAAAAACATTGATGTTAAAAAGTAAGATTTAAATCAATCTATCATTGTCCTTTTTTATTCATATTTTTTTTTCTTTTTGATTTCAGCTCATGGATTTGCGTTGGGGAATAAGAGACGAAGCACATGATGATCACAGTATTATAGAATTCTGCTTGAAAGAAATTGATAACTGCAACAAATCATCTATTGGACCTAGCTTTGTGGTAGGTACTAGAAGTATAAAGTCCATATTAAACAAAAGAATATCAGGTTTATCTCAACCATATTGATTTTTTTCCTTCCCCTCACATGGAATCTTATGTTGGTTTCTTAACTATGGAGAAAAATGACATTGCTAATCTTATCCTTGACTTTTTTCTTGGAAAAAAATAACACACTTTGTCGTTTCCTAGAGGAGAAAAAAATCAGTACGGTTGTTGGCTGCAAATTTTGCCCATTAAACATTCATACAAGGGTAGGAAAAATTGTTGCTTTTGGTGTGAAAGACAATTTAAATTCAGAATGAAAAGTCCACAGAGATAGTTGTAGAACTGCTATATGGAGGCAGATGGTATTTTTTAAACAGAGAAATGTTGAAAACACAGCTGATTATAAGCTAATTTAATTACAAATGCACACAGTAAGATGGCTGTTTTTCAATGAACAGCAGTATATATATACATGTGGTCAGTTCAAAATGAAATGGATGTCCATGATATCGCTTGTATTATTGATTGACCTAAGGTTTATTGGTACATGTACAACACAAAACCATTACCATTGGTAATACCAAACATTGTTTTTTTATAGGTATTTTGGAGTTTATTCTAAGAATTTATTTTTATTTTATTGAGAACTGTCAAAAGTGTCAGTTTGATTTCATGATGAGTGGAATCATATATCTGATAACTTCATTTTCTATGGTACCATAGTAACGCAAGCAATTTTTTATTTGTTTTGTAGGCATTGTTGGGCCAAAAATATGGCTATAGGCCTTTCCCTCCAACTATCAAAGCAGAAGAGTTTAATTTAATCAGGCAGGCTCTGATTCGTAACGACAAAGATGTCACTTTGCTGGATACTTGGTTCAAAGAAGATACTAACACAATGACCCCTATGTGTCGTTTACAACCCATAAGCTCAGTTCTGAAGCATCACAATGATAAAACAGATCCAAACTTGCAAGCTGCTGACAAATCAGCATGGGAGGAGACCTACCGTGATATTCAAAATCTGCTGAGACAGGGAGTTAACTTATGTGTTTTCCACAAGACACTTGCAAGACCAGAAAGAGAGAAATATTTTACCTCAGGTAGGCCTAAAGATCACTTGATCAACCCACTTAGTTTAACCTATTTTTATAAGCATTACTCACTAAAAGAAACTAGATATGTTACTTGTTTTATAGCATGCCTCTCTCCATCAAGAATTTCTCTAGCTAGAAATATCTGCCATAAGATTATGATTGACTGCCTGTTGCATTGCTACAAAGAATAATGTATGGTTATTCAAAACAAGGAAATGTTTACAATATTTTAGAAAGTAATGGTAAAGTGGAATATTTTCATTCAGTCATTATTTCGACTGACTCTAATAATTATTGATAAAATAAGTGCATGAACAGGGTCATTTATTTTTTTAAACATCATCTTCACAATTATTGTTAAGATATTTTTCATTTCACCTTTTCAGTGACAGAGTATGAAATTGCCAAAGGCATCTTTGAGAATCCAAAGTCTGAAGGCACCTGCCTCTGCCTTGCAAGGCAAATAACAAACCTAGTGGACAACACCAATTTCCCTAGAGCCAGGAAATTCATAGATTTAAAACAAGACAGCAATGATATTGACATTGATGCCCAGAATTACCTCAAAAATCTAATAAAAACCAAGTTGCCAAAAGCAGCACACTGTGATACAATCAGTGTAACTTGGAAGGAACCTGCACAGTTAGATCCGACTGAAAACCGGGAATACCTGCATAAATTTTGCAAGATGTTCTTCGATAAGATGACACGACTTATTAAAAATTCTATTTTTGACATAGAGAATTTAGTCAGCGACAGTTTTACAGTAGAAGTCCTCCAGCATTTATTCATGTGTCAGAGCAGATGTAAGATTTTTAAAGGACGCACAGAACTCATAGAACAATTGCAAAGATACTTATTTAACGAGTCTGACCAGCCCATGGTTGTCTATGGAGAATCCGGATGTGGGAAGACTTCGATTCTCGCCAAAGCAGCCAGTATGGTTCACATGTGGTACCCTAATGCAAGTCCTGTACTTGTCTTGAGATTTCTTGGTAAGTTTTATCAGCTGCTTTCCAGAACAGAATTAACTTACATTTTGGACAAAAAAAAAGGTGTGGGCGGGTGTTGGAAACATTTATACCTTTACTTCTGTTGATTGTTCTAACAAATGATCATAATCTCCTGAAGCGTTAGACTTTTCACTAAACAGAATGTCAATTAATTGGTGATATTTATGAGTGTTAGCAAACCAATTAAGCTTGTTTCATAAACATGGATTCATGAAAGAGAGCTCATTATTTTGAAAGCATGTTTATTTCAAAGGTTTAATATGGTAGTTTTTATGTCATATACTCTTTTCAATTTTGCAATTTTTTTTAAAATTTAAGTGTAATTCTATTGTTTTGCTGATTCAATGTGGCCTTTTTTTTAAATTTTGAATGCAAATATTTTTCCATTGTTTTTAAATGTCATTTCTTTTTTATCCAGGCACAAGTGCAAGGAGTGCTAGTATTCGTCTCATGTTAGCTAGTACCTGTTGGCAAATTGCTATCATGTATGGCAAGGAAATCAAAGAAATCCCTGGAGACTACCCTAGTCTTGTTGCACATTTTCACGAACTCCTAAAGGTAAAAAGAATAAAATTACTAAATGATACAATTTTTTTTCATAGTGAATACCATTATTATCTACGCAGTACTCTTACTTGGTAATACTTAAATTACAAAATAAAATGAACAATTCAGATTAAAGAACAGAATGGACTTGTAACCCATTGTGTTACACATTAAAAATATTTAAAGCAATGTTTAGTTTGTTAATGGTGATAGGAAAGTGGTGTCCTAATACTTTGGCCAAGTAGTTTGTTTTTGAGCAGCAACTGTGTTTACAGCTTTTCAAAATATCAAGCTCATAAATATAATCCTTTTATTTTTTTAAAATTTAGGTTGCAACTGCTGAAAAACCACTGGTGATTTTCTTTGATTCCTTGGACCAGTTGCGCTCAGCCCACAATGCACATTGCTTAATCTGGCTGCCTCATCAATTGCCACCCCATGTCAAACTGTTGGTGTCAACATTACCGCAAGAGTATGATCTTCTGAGAACGCTGCAAGGCATTGTTACTGACGAAAAAAACTATCTAGAAGTGCTTCCTTTAGGCCAGAGCCTCAGTTTGAATATCATCAAGTCATGGTTGAAACAATCCAAGAGAACCTTAACCAAAGACCAGTTCCAGATAGTTGGAAATGCATTGAATCAATGCAGTCTCCCTCTATATGCAAAGCTTGTCTTCGAAGAAGTTTGTCGCTGGAAATCATATGACCTTCCTGAACAGACTGTCCTGGAATCAACTGTTCAAAGCGTCATCAACAAACTTCTCGATAGAGTAGAACTCCATCATGGCAGAACCTTTGTAGCCCATGCTCTTTCATACTTGACAGCCTCCAGAAACGGTTTGAGTGAGGTAGAACTTGAAGATGTGATGTCTATTGATGACAAAGTACTCAATGATGTCTACATATGGTGGATACCGCCTATACGTAGGATTCCGCCTTTGCTGTGGCCCCGCCTCTATGATGACTTGGCAAGTTATATGGTTCAGAGAGAAGCTAATGGCACCCTGGTGTATTTCTGGTATCACAGACAATTCATTACTGCTGCAAAATCAAGATACCTTCAGGATGAAGAGCAGGCCAAATTCATACACTCTACTTTGGCTGACTACTACCTTGGAGTATGGGGAGGAGGGAGAAAAAAGCCATACACATACACAGAACAACAAATGATGATTCTTGGTGTGGAATCCCTAGAAGGAGAGGCCGACAGAAAAGTCCCAATGCAGCCTCTTAAGTTTGAAAAAGATCTGTCAAGACCAAACAGAGTAGCTTATAATCTCAGAAAACTGAGTGAACTTCCTCACCATCTTTTAATGAGTGGCAGAATTGAAGATTTGAAGAAGGAAATATTCTTCAATTATAAATGGTTGCATGCCAAACTCTGTGCCTCTTCTTTACATGACATCATATCAGATTTCCGCAATGCTCAGAATGAAGGCATTGATGATCCAGAAGTTGTTTTACTTTCCAATACATTGCGTGTTGGGGGCTCACATGTCAACAATAACCCTGACACTTTAGCATTTGATCTTTCTGGTCGACTTTTACCATTTTACAACAAGTATGAGAACATCAAAAGTTTGCTGCAACAATGTGATACAGAAAGTTTGACTACCTCAGCCATGGTCCCAGTCTTCAAATGTTTTGAGTCTCCAAGTGGATATCTGCATTATATCCTAGAAGATCATTCCCAGAATGTTCTAGATGTGATCTTCAGTCACAGTACAAACGAACTGATATCCCTTTCTCGGGATAACACCATTGCATTTTGGGACATGTGCAATGGAGAACGCACTCGCACAATAGATATTTCCATGATGAAACCAGGGTTAAAAGGTGCTCTGCTACAGTCCAAAGATGGCAAGTACCTTGTTTGTGATGTAGATGTGCCACATACTTGCGCTCATGTTTATGATCTCAAAACAGGAAAACTCCTGCACCAACTTCCCAAGAAAAATGCCAATCAAAAACGAATCTTGCTCACTAAAAATTTTCTCTGCTACCAGAAGAGAATCATAAACTTGCAGTCAGGGGAAACCATCAAAAGTTTGGATGATTACATTGTCACCAAAAAGGCGAGTACGAGCATGACTGTGGCCATAACTGAAAATGAAGAATTTATTTTGATAGGTGTGGACAAAGAAATCACCATGTTTCACCTAAGTACTGCACTAAAAGTGGCCAAATTTGATGGCAATAACAGTGTGAGTAGAATTGTTGCAACCATTGACAATAAGCGTGCTTATGTTGGCTATTCCAATGATTGTCTATTCACCGCCTTAGACATATGGCCAGCCAGTCCGACTTTTGGAAAAGCTGTCTTTGGCTATGACTACACAAGAGCTTTCCCAAAAGAAAAATTCCATGAAGGATATCATTACGGTCAAGATGTAAGTGGGATAGCTGTCTCTAAACATAACCCTTACTTGGTACTTATCGCCATTAGGAGAAGTTATCTTATAGTTGTTGATACAGAGAGAAATAATTCAACTTTGATGGAATCTGACGCTTTGAACATGGATGACCAAACATATCTCTACAGTAGTACTTTTTCGCCAGATGACAACTTCATCATTGCTGGGCAAGAACATTTTCTTCATATATGGAATGCTAAAAATGGAAATCATCTCTCAAAAATCACCATTCACACTGTGTACCGGTTTCCTTTTGCTGTTGCAGATGGACAGAATCTGATCGCTACAGGATCCAATATTCACACAGCCATCAAAATTTGGGATCTGAACAGAATGCACAGTTCAGAAACTGACCAACTGTATATTTATGAAAATCCTGTCGATGTTGTTGCAACAGCAGCCAAAAATCGTCTTTTGTTTGTGAAGAAGTATTACCCTCTCAGTAGTGCTCACGGCTATAAGCATTTAGACAATTTTGGGATAGACATTTGGAACTTAAGCACTGGCCATTCCAAACCCTTCCTGTCATTTGATCAGTATGGTAAACTCTTGCAAATGGAAGTGTCCCCAGACGGCCAGTACATGGCTTTGCTAATGACCAATAGAGAAGAGTCTTACTTCTGCATGATAGATATGAAATCTGATAAACAAGCTGCATTCAAATGTTTCCTGTATCACCCTGGTGCTGTCCGATTTGCCCTCAGTGAAGACTGGTCCCATGTAGCTACTGAGGTTGATCATGGAGATGATGACGACTTAAAGCATATAAAGTTATGGGAACTACCAAGAGGTGCTAGAACAGTGATAATTCAAAATGTTGGTAAATCTGTATTTACCACTGATGGCAAATATCTACTTTGCATTGCAAATGAAGATTCCCTAGAAGTGATTGACATCAACAGTTTTTCCCAATACCAACCCTGTGATGAGGTTGGTTCAGTAGATTGCATTGACATTATTCCAAACCAACCAGAAGTTGTTTTGCTAACAACTTATGCCAACCAGAATGTGCCATTTACTAAAGTGGTTCTATGGGAATATTTAGAAGGGACTTCTCGTGGAAAACTGACAGGTGTAGCAAGAGAGGGAATCAAAGATATGTCAAAGGACGGGCGTATTGGTGTGGATGCACAGCTCAAATTATATGACCTGCATACGGGTAAGAAAATGAAAGAACTACAGCTTCCAGACGAGTGTGAATTGACAGAGTACAACTTGGTCAAAATTACTTTTGATGGGAAGTACATAGTTTATGCTGATGACCTGTCTGTCAAAGTTTGTAACATTTACAACTGCTCTATTGTTGCTTCAGTTAGTACCCATGAAAAATCTTGCTGTTTAACTTTGCTGGATTATGGGTACCTTGCAGTGGTTGGGCGTGAAGATGGACACTTAATAACCATGAAGTTAATCAATGAAGATGAAGCAACAGATAGTGCATCAAAAGAATATGAAAAAGAAATCACATCAGGTGACAAGCAGAAGAGAAATGAAGTGATTCTTAACCATCGTGCATGCACTGACGAAGTCATTTCCACTTTTGATCCCAGATATCAGTTGAAACCTGAAGTCATGCTTGACAGTAGTCTTCCAGTAGCTGGAGGTCAACTCATATCACTTCTGAAACAAAAGGCAATGGTACCACATGCTATTATACACAGTGAGTCTGCAAACTCAGGATATTTCGTAGAGGATGGGAGAAATTCTCCAGGGAAAAACTCGTCGGGGAGGAACTCCCCTTGTCCTTCAAAGAGTTCTGGGAACAACACTCCAGAAGTTAGTCGCAAAGCCTGGTCAGGGCCAAGCACACCAGAGCCTATAAGGAAACTAAGAAGTAATGAAGCCCCAAGGCGAGGTTCTTCTCCTCTCACCAGTCCCGAACGTCCATTACCCTTTATTGAGGGTGGACAAGGCACCCCCTTTATCTTAAATATTGGATCCGGTGTCCTTGGTATTCATAGAAAAAGTGCACCAGAACATTGTTCGCCAGCAAAAGCATTGCATGCGGCTGCATCAGTATTGTGGAACCCTGGTGGTGACAAAAAGAGAAACAGAAAATCATCTGAGCACCATTTAAGTCATCTTCACTAAATAGTTGATGTTATTGTTGTGTTATACTTGTAAATTTATGAAAGAACTTTCTATAAATTTCACCAATAAGTAGCCTATACCATTCGAAAATAACTGAGCAGCCGGACTGTTCTATCATTAAATATGGAAGAAATGTCAAGAAAAAAATATTTATTTTAGTTTGTTACTTGTGAAATCTAGAATGGTACTTGATAGACAATTAGCACTTTTGTATATTGCCTATGTGCCATATTGTAAGAAGTGACAGTTAATTTGGAGGAAGCGTGAAAAAAGCAATATAAAAAAATATTAAGAAGAATGCCTGTATGCTTTTTAGCCTATAAAATAAACAAGTGTACACCTATGCTTTCGTGCTACCTGTTCTAGAGGTTATGAAATATGTTATTTCAAGTCAACAGTCTCACATTAAAGTATTTGCTGAAGAAAACGTGTATTTTTGCACTCAACCAGAAAGTGAGCAGTGTTAGTTGTCACGACAATTTACATAACATGTACACTCATATTGCCACAGTAGTATAATGGGATGTGAACTAGACCTTGAAGTAAAGTTTTGTTATATCATTGGGTGTGAATATTTTATTTTTGCATTTTATGTATATATGTATGTCATGAAATTTTGTAAACATGTGAAGATGACTCAAAATGTATTTTTCAACTCTCATCTTTATTGGATTTGGAGAGAGAAAATGACTCTGCAAAAATAGTTAGATTTTTACTTCGGATCCTTGGTATTTACTTAATATCTAGCAAGCGCAGTATCTGATTTATACTTTTAGTACTTATTAAATAATCAATTTACCTTTTTCAAACTTTTTTATTTATGAATATGGTACTGTTGGCTTTACTTGTAAAAAGGTAGTTTGGGTGATTTGTAATTGGTTTTATGAAATTGCAGAAGTAACTAGTTACAATTTTATATTAAAAACTGCTGTTTTTCTAAGGCAGTGTAGTCCTAGATATGATACGTCTCGGCTTGTTTCTACATCACTTTTCTTGGGGGAAGTTCTCACTTTTGTATTTTCAACATCATATATATTCATATTGTATTAGGATGTGTGTGCTGAAGGATTTTTGTAGTTCTGTATTACGGTATACAAAAATACAAATAATAATTGAATAGACTTAAGTGATATGATATTCCTTTCTAATGAATAGGTAATAATATATTCTTAATACTTGCTTACTGGAGAAAATGTTTTGTGATGTTATAGGGATGATCTATACTTAGTAAATTACCTGCAGACTAGGCATTGATACTGGTAGCATTTTGTTATTAAAATTCTTACTGCTTTAGACTTTGGTGAATATCCTCCTGAAAAAATTTGCTGTATTAAATGTTTATATAAATATGTTTAGCATTAAAAGTGTATTGTAGTCTCTTTACCATAGTGCCAATACTGTAAGTTCCTTATAGTGTAACTTACAGAACTGTTAATTCAACTAGGATATAAGCATCATTTTGTTAACTGGCTAGTAAGCTTTTATATTTCAAATGTATTATATTAATAATTATGTTTAATGAAATTATTGCCTTTTCGTACTCATCCTTAACCAACATTTTAAAAGTTTAAATTTGATATTTATTGATATATCACAATACAATTTTGTCAGCAAAGAAAAAATAATATAACCTATTTTTATTGACCTTCTACTCCCACAACTGAAATATGAGATTTTAGTGATGTTCATCTAATCTGCAAGAAAAAATATGAAAAAATTACTGTCTAAGCATTTATGTAAATGACATTCTTTTGTTGAATCAAATGGAAAAACACAGTTAGGCATTACTTTTATGTCCGGTTATACCTGCATGTATTTGAGTCATATTAGTTGAAATTGTCCACGGAAAAAATGGCTAACAATCGGAATGTGATACAATCAAAATGAAGTTTAATCATTTTTTACCATGAAATCTTATAATCTGTTACGTTGTGGTGTTTCTATATTTCTCAAAAATATTATTACTCTGTAATTATTCAAAAAATGAATTTGTAAACTATAGTATTGTTAATATTTTACATGAAATGAAGAATTGTTATCTTGTATTTTTTCATCTTTATAAAGGTAGGGTGCTTAGTCTTTAAATACTTTGGTATTCATGATAGAATTGAAGTGTACATTAGTATTGTATTTTCTTATTGAAATTTGCTCTTGATTTTTGACTTCTGTCAAGAAAATAAAACAATTTAACCATAAATTTCTTGGTTTTGTTATATTTTCAAATTATTATTTTCTGTACTAATAGTTTGTTGAATTACATTCTTTGAATGTTGCACTGCCTTGATAGAGAATATTTCACTTCAAAAGCCATATTCAGTTTGATCATAATCAGGTAATAAAATTCCAAAAAAGCATAAAGCATATTTTTTCACCTTTTAATGTATACAATATTTTACCTATAAACTCATATCCTGGTTATCTATAATTTGTGCTGCCACCTGTCAACATGGATATGAACTAATTTTTGGAGCAGTGGTATCATCACAAACATGAGTGAAGTCCAGTAGAAATTATTTATTAGAAAGATTTTCATGAAGAGTAATCATATTTTTATCAAATAATGTTTGAGATGGTCGAGCTTCTGTTATATATGTTAGTCACAGCCCAGCCCAGCAAAGCAAAAAAAAAATCAAATTTAAATAAATCATTTTAAAACAACTATGAATCAGAATGGATAATATTCCTGAAACTATGCCAAAAACATTCACCCGAAACTTTTCTATGGACTAGAAACATTAATAATTGTGAAAATGAACTACATAAAATACCCATACCCCCAATTCACAATCTATGGTCTAATCTATGGATAATAACATTGGCAAGTAAATTCACAAGCTTATAAGAAACACAACTATATTTGGCTCAAATTCCTTAGGTTTTATGTATTTGAATATTGATTTTCAGTTATAAACTTTGCTGATAAAGTTCAAGACCACAATAAACAGTAACCCCTCTGTGGCTACTCAAAGCAAAAATGGTTTATATTAGGAAAGCAGTCCTTTAAAATGTTATATTATGATATGAAAAAATAAAAACATATCATATTTGTATATCAAGAATGAAATGTTCCTGTTTAGTTAACATCAACTGAAATCAAGGAAATACCTGATTTGATCTCTTGGTTAAGGATACCCCTCAGACTGGGCTCAAGGTGGTCTTGATATTGGAGTTGTCTCATTAGGTAAATTTTACATACATAGGATACTGACTTAAATAATGGGTTTATTTTCCATAGGTCCAAGTCAAGGGGTGATCCTTTTAGTGAGGTGGTTTTAAAGGGAAGTTTGACTGTATTGGAATAAACTATTTAACTATTCAAGCCTAACTAAACCTTGTGTAAGATCAAACAACTTTAGAGAAAATTATTCAGCTATCATGCATTGTGTTATGTTTGACATTAGTCCAAATGATTAAACATTACATATAATACAGTGTGTTTACTTTCTATAAAGCTGGTTTTCTTTCATCATGAGAAAATATATAATACTCTACATGCAAAGTTGTACTGAAAATTAGGGAGCTGTCATTATATCATGTAGGGGGGGGGGGGGTTCTGTAAGATCAAATTTTGTTAAAGCATTTAAAAAAAACAGGCTTAGGAGGATGAACATTTGAATAATTGTCACAGATATACATATGGGCAATAAAAAGTCAGAAAAAAAGTTAATTTCATGTTGGTTTTGTTTTTATATCAACGATATTTCGTCACAAGTGTATATGTGACATCTTCAACCTACTGGGGAAGAAATATAATTGATATAAAAACAACACCAACATGAAAATAACTTGATAGCATAAGGACATTGTTTCCAATGAAAGATACATTGCATTTGATACATTGCTTATGGGAGAATGTAGGAAAGAGTATTATGGAAAAGCCACGCAGGGGAAAGAGGGAAATAACAAGAATATCAAAAAGGGGATAGGTATTATCCTCCAACTGCTAAGGTATTAAACTAATGATTTGTTGTGTTAAAACATTGTTGAATGCTATCCTCCCCCACTTTTTACTTGTATGGATTGGTTCCTTCATCTATTTTTGGTATGGAATTTGTCTTTGAGGCACAAGTAAAGAGTTTATAGCAGTTGATCATACATTTTATTACAAAGAAGATATACATCAAGAAAGTAATGTTATACCTATATTATATCAATGAGATCAGACAGTGGCCTATCTCGTTTTCAATGTACAAATGATTACAGCCTTAAGATATAGTGACAGACTTGGCATTTTACTAAATATTGGATATAGTAAATCACGACAATAGGGCATAAGATATGAACTTAATTATCAAGTAAGAATCGAATATCTGACACAGATAGGAAATACAGGTATGTATATTATAAATGTTACAAAATATCATACTGAAGACAATTATTAGTCAGCATGATTTATAAGTACACTGCTTGCAATTAATGTGTTGTGGAACCTCAATGAATATTGTGTATGAATTAAGTACTATATATATTTATGATTATCACAGCATGCCATTACAGAAATGTAGACATGTAATTTCCATACTTGGAGAGAAATCAATTATATAAGCTTATCACAGTATACTCTGTATGACTTTGTGGAGTCTAAGGAATAGCTGGATATTTCACATTAACAATGTACCTTGGGGATTATTATTTGTTTCACTGATTGGAAGTATCAAATGTACTTGTGTTATTTTCTGTATATCACTGTCAGAAGATCTTTGTTACAAGAATTTATCAGTGCCATTGACAATTAAGGGTATTATCATACATTATATGTACTAACTTGTATATTGCAAAGCACCATTCATATAACCTCTGAATGCTATATTTGTTTATATAGTGATGATACTCAAACGTTTCACAATAAATAAACAATACTTTAATTTCTTTCTTTTTTCAGAACAAAATCTGTATCTGATGACATTGACACAGCTAATTTTCTTTAGGTGAGAGAAATTCAATTTGTCTACAGACTATCATGACTTCCAAAGATTCAAAGAAAATGAAAAGAGGCATTGAAAACACCAAATGGCTTTGTGTCTCGTGTCATGATTGGGCATGTAACTGTAAAGCTCCATATACTGTTAGAAGATATACCTTTGGACATACACCAAGAGAACCATTTGTAGGTTCAACAGTTTATGAGCAGGCATACATGGCGGCCCCTGGTGGTAATAAGAAAGGTCATTCAACTTTCAATAAAGAAGTTTCATCTGAGTTGAAAGATGAAGTTATTTCACAGGAAAGAAAAGAGTATATTCAAGCAATGCGAGAATATAGGAACAGTCTTACAATCAACAGACAAAAGAGAGTTTTGAATATGTTGAGCCAAGGACCAGTATCTGCAACCAAATCATTTATGGTGTCAGGCCCACATTGGCACAGTGCAGGCCATACTCAAAAATGGCCTTGGAAGAATGAATATGCATGTAAACTCTGGTCAAAAAGTAATGAGTTTGATCATTGCAACTGTAAAAAACATACAAACTGTTGGGAAAAGAAGAAGCTGCTATCTTGAAGTTCATGTTCTGATCTTTTTTGACAAGTATTATTTTTAATGTGATGAAGACATTTTCAGAGCAAAACAATATTGTTAATTGTGTATCTTATATTCAACATAACTGATCTTCTATAAATGGATAGGGCCCTCTCACGACCATGCTAATTCAAGGAATGCATTTATACATGAATACTGTAATGTAACATTTTGAAAGTTTAAAGGATATGTTTTTCAGCTACATCTATGATATGTAAGGCCTGAAATTTTTGAATTTAAATTACTTCAATGGCATTTTGACAAAGGAATGATGTTTAAATATTTCGACTTAGGGAATGCACCCTTGGAAAAGATAGCTTTGAGTTGATCAGCAGCAATTTATGTATGTTATAATGTATATTTTTATGTAATAACACAAGGTAACAAAAAAAAAAGTTGCCTTAATTTTTTGAATTTTTTCGAACTCAACTACATGATTATATGTAATGATTCGACTTGAGGAATGTCCTCTTTTTAAAAAAAATATCTTAAGTTAATTAGCAGCAACTTATATATGTTGTTACTTGTAGGTATTTTTTTTTGCATAATTATAATAGTTATAAAACATAATAAATAAGTCCAACTGAAAAAGTTTAGTTCAATTATTCTTACGAAAAAGATATGTGGTTTGAAACCTACGTGTTTCAAGTCATCAACAAATCATAAGGAAATTTCTGCTTTCAATTCTATTATTTTTGTTTTAGTAGTTATATTATGTACATATGATATGTTTCTGTTGACAGATGCTTCTTTCCTATACATGTACATGTATTTGTTACTTTCATATTTGTTCTAAGAAATATTGTTGAAATATTTTTTATTTAGATGTACAGTGTATATAACAAACTTAAAAACAAAGCAAAAAATATTCACAGGCCTACATGCATTATGAAAATAAAATTATCCCAAAGAATACACCTTTTTTTAGAATTTCTTTCATCGAGTGAAGAAGAAACGATGGTTTTTTTTTGCAATTTATTTTGCTTGGTACTTTCAGTCCCTTTTCAACAGTGTTGTTAATTTGATAATTAATAATCTTTCGTTCAAGCGATCTTCAAGCTTTTCCTATATGATCTGACTTTCTGCACCAAAATGAAACAGGTGCTCAAAATGCTGCGTATGGTGTATATACACTGAGTTCAGGTCATAAACCACACAAAGAAGATTCCCTTTTACCCATGTAAAAAAGATTTTTAATTGTTATTACGTAATCAAGTATCTATATATTCCAGCACCATCTGACAATTGTAATCCAATTAAAATAAAACTGAGTCCGATTTTGGATAGTTGCATTTTTATTTTATTAGCTAATTTTCTAGTAAACAATTACATCTTCAGGCATTAAATGAAGTCAAAAGTGAAAGGTTGGTTTATCTATTTATTATTTGTATGCCTTTAATTTTTTTCCTGTTGAGTATAATTTAAGTTGATTTTTTTTTTCAATCTAACTCAAGTCTTCCCCATTGATAATTCCACTGTTGCTCCATTTCTGTAGTGGCTGGTATTCACACTTCTAAAACGAAATTACTGAACTATTGTTTATGAAATTTTTGGCTTTCTACAATATAAAATTTGAGATTCATGGCTTATCAACAAAAATGAGGATGTGTTTCCTTTTGTGTTTTTACTATTATATGTTTTCTTATTTTTTTAAAGCAAACAAGCAGTTGACACTGACAGATAGGAAAAGTTGTTATTGCATGTGGGCCCCTCATGATAACTCTGCCCGGCGAGGGTGATAAATGACATGATACCCATCAGTGATCATAAATGCTCTCTTTATTTAATGGATCTTATCTAACAAGTGGATAAGGAATAAATGCAAAATCACCTGCAACCTAGGGCTAATGAGCTTACAATTTTCAATGTAATTTGCTTATACATCTATTCTTTCATTGTCTCTTTATTGCAATCTAAGCAGATTGTTACCAAAGTGCAATTCTTTGAATATATAGACTCAAAGAATATAACGCTATGACATTTTGAGCATCCTTCTTTATGACCACAAAGTGCTTGCAGGTTATAGTTACATGCGTGAAATCGCACATGATTGTGTTTACAAACAAACCAATCTGAACTATGACCCCCGAAGGGCACGTGATAACATGCATGCAACGAATGCATGTTACATTCATGACCTGTCTATGACCGGTTAGTGGGTAAAGTCTATATCTGAAGAAAAACAACACTGACTCCAGCCGCATGTGCAGTCATTGTTTATTTGCTTAAAAAACTGTCTACAACTGTGGTTCAAACAGTCATTTAATCGTGAACACTGGAAGATACTACACACCTTACGACGGCTGTCATAGATTTAAAGAACTTACCTATTTTGTGTCAACTATTATATATTGTACCTGTCACAGTGTCGGCTCTTCGGGGAAATTTCCATGACAGAAAAGAGTGAAGTAGCTTTTTCAGGGTTCACAAATTTTTACACAAATGTCTCAAATGAAGGGCCTTGTGATTTTTGCAGCTTGCCTTGTGTATGGTTTGATTATGTTGACAGCTGTGGCTGTTCTCAATACTTTATGGTTACTGATGTTTGGTGTAAAATCAAAAAAAGGTATGTGAATTTTGTTTTGATAGCTTATTGCTCTACTTGATTGTGAGTCAAAGAATAATAAATACATGATACAGAACTGGATAAAACTATTAGCATGTATTAAAAATGAGACAATGTGTGTCTTTATCGAGAAATTGTAATGCATTGATGAACGCTTCATTATATTTGTTTTAATCGACGAGTTTTGACAACATATTCATGTGGAAAATTACTAAAGGAATGATGATGCAATGTAAATTTACGTGTACACGTACATGCATGATGCAATAAACTTCTGACTATCTCGCATGGGGGGGGGGGGGTGCAATGCAATCTTGCAATGTCTAAACTCTGTACATTTGGAAGAAAATGTATAAATTATTATAAACGATTGTTTTTGCATGAATTTTGATAATTGTGGCGGTCAAGCCTCTAGGTGTAATATTTCAAATACTTTTTAGTCTTAAATTTAATGCCAGTGAAAAAAATGCCATTAGATATTAGTTACTGAGATTACTTTGTTAAAACCACTTTTTGTAAGATTTTGAAAAAGGTGTCACCATGAGAAAGTAAGATGAAAAGAGTTCATGCACAATATCCCTGTTTAATGTATGTTGTGATATTTAGTTCCCAGTTCCGTGTTCAAGTCTTAGATCCTTATTATTAAAGTTAAAAGAAATTGTACTTTTAATCCTGTACTTTATATCCTGGAGTTCCATAAATTGAACCATTTTAACTAATTTCACACGAAAATGTTATTGTAATATGAAATGACTAGCGATTTTCTGTACTGTATACTAAGTTTTCTATTGTCATTTTTATTTTTCTTCAGGAAATATGCTAACTATGGAATCAATAGATTCTTCCAGTTACACACATTTTAAACAAAGACCATTGCATGTAGTAAGCCGTAAAGGGTGAATGAATATTCTTATGAATACCTACGAGAAAAAAATCCCACAGCAAAGTGCCACGAAGAACAACATATGATCGTGAGTGTTGCCGACTGCCAGACTGCGGAGCAGTTTTGAAACACGGGGGAGATGAATTTCAAATACGACGAACAGGGCTATGTTTTTGCACAGATTGACAATGCACAGTTGTAAAATATCAGATATATTATAAGAAATACACTGATATTTAAAAACTTTTGTATAGTGGTTGCTGCTAAAAATTATTGTCTGGTGAAGGTTGCCATTAATGTGTAAAGTTGAAAAGATGACAGTCTTTTAAAAAAAATGCATTAATTATATGTTTCCTGTTAATAATACACATGATGCCTGTGAATACTCATGTAAGTAGTTATTAATTATAAAATTGAGTAATGAAGTGTCTCTGTACTATTGTTCAGCAATTTTTCACATATGTCAATATTTTTTCAAGTGTTTTTCTGTAATGTCAATTTAGTTTCATAATGACAGCATAAGTTTATTTTTGTCCAGACATGGCATGACTTAAAACAGAGCAACAAGAAAAAAGTTGTGAACTAGTTCTCCAAAAATTGGACTAAGAAGAAGTACAAAAATAACTTGTAAACTAGTTGTTCAAAAATTGGATTAAAAATGAGTGCAGAAAAAAAGCATAAACTAGTTCTTCGGAAACGGGTAAAGTAGTAAAAAAAATTCTTTATCAAGTTCACAACAACATTTGATTGGAGACTGGTTTGCTATCAGTATGCTAAAATTAGAACTGTCCAAATTTTAGTGAATTATTGTAGAGTGTTTTTTTTCATAAAAATTGTCTTTTGTTTGCTTGTGTCACTTTGAGATCGCTTAAAATCTCATATCAGTTGGTCTGTAAGTCAATATAAACACTTGGCAAATAAACAACATAAGCATCGAGAAAGAATTAAAGTCCACACTGCCCAGTGTGAAAAGTTGAAAAATATACGACAACAAAGAACTTGTTCTAAGTCCAAATGTAAATATGTATATGATATCAAAAAAAGGTTTTAATTTGGAAATGTGGGTTTAAAAAAGGTTAAAAAGCAAGCTAATCTACTGATAAAGGAGAGCTAATATGTTTGTGTAAGAGTCATCAATGTTTTAATTTCACAAAGTACAAGGAGATCCTGCCAAACATGTTTTCGTTCTTTGTCCAATGTGCAAGGGCAAGGTTGTTAAAGGATCAGCTTTTGTTAGAAAATGTGCTGGTTATTCTTAAAACTATAAATGGTTGTACATTTTGTAAGATATGCAAAGCTTAGTCTGTGCTGGCCACAGTTTTTGATTTAGACCCCAAGTAGCTATTAAGAAGCACACCAGTATTATTTTGTTACGTTGTGCCATTCTCAAACTATATAGGCCTTGAGAAATTGTTTTTATATCTATCAGTTTTGTCTGTTGAGATTATGGTCTTGTAAGTTACTGCAGTAGGACCTTACAATGTAAAGTTACATTGATAAACAGAACTGTTCTTTATGATGGTACAAGAAAGTGGGTCAATTCTGTATTTGGTTCAGCTTGTAAACTGAAGGTGGCATTGCAATTCAAGTTGCCTTTGTAAAACGGGCACTATTGACAGGTGGCAGTGCTGTGCTTGAAGTAATATTTTAACATTGCTTTGGTTCTGTTCTCTTGCTCAAATATAAGGTGCAAACATGTCTTTTAAACAATCCTGCTGGAACAGGATAT
Organism: Pharyngocirrus eroticus; assembly: GCA_033118115.1. NCBI lineage: Eukaryota > Metazoa > Annelida > Polychaeta > Saccocirridae > Pharyngocirrus > Pharyngocirrus eroticus. The sequence continues at coordinate 19,751 of JAVSBT010446659.1, forward strand.
TTTTGTGTTGCATGTGAAATAATAAACCATATGAGATTTTCTCAAGGAATTGTAATAAAGTTTTTCTACAAAATTAATACTTTTGCTGTTTTTTGTTTATCAATGGCCATCCAGGACACAATGTTTTAAAACATGTCCTATTTTACAACTGGAGATATTTATTGTGAAAGTAGAATTTTTTCAAACATAAGTTTAACTGAAAATTAAAATAACTGTTTCAATTATATGTGACCAGAAAATCCTCTTTGATTGATATAAAACCACTTGCAAAGTAAGGGAACTTCACCTTATAGCAACTTGGAAACAACATAGATTCAATCACATAAACCTAAGAAGCTGAAAACTATTTATATACCTGCATATACTAAATTTCTGCAGATGAAAACATGTTACAACTCTCGTTGAGTTTTAAAGACGGCTTGGAAGTAACAACAGCGAAATACTCATAGATGCATCATAGTAAGTGGAACTTTTGTCTTCGCTATGAATTTTATCTTGCATAATGAAAGAAGTAATAAATACAAATTGAACAAGAAGCTTGAGAATGAGCTTGAAAACATAAACTAGTGTTCTTTTTAAACCACCTTATTTACTTTAATCTATAATTTTTACTGACTATATGGCATATTTTTAATTTAAAAAACTGTACGATTTTATTTTTTAAGAAGAAGTATTAAAAAGAATAAGCATATTGGTAAAACGTATTTATAGTTATACCAATAAAGAACAAGAACTTGTACCAATTTTTTTTTTTAAATGATCTCAAAATCTTAGTTTCTCCACAGTGTGAAAGACTGTTTCATGATAACAACATTTAATAATATAATAAATAACACATTAGTTTTACTAGTATACTCTGGAAATCATGTACGTAACCTTGTTTATGATGTAATGGTGCAGGAGAGAAGTGGAATGGTATTGGTAGCCAAATATCACACTCTTTGCCTTAGTTGTAAAAGTCTGTAAGTAATAAAGAAAGTCTGGATGGAAAAGTCAAGTTATGCATGTTAAGTAAAAAATATTTTGACGATTGCAATTTGTATAGTACAAAGAAAAACATCTGAAGATATGAATGATGTAGTATTTCAACAGATTATGATTCTAAAATCTGTCTTCATGTACTACAAAGTGTTGATGAACAGTTTATTGATAGTCTTGTCATGTTTTACTTATGTACACCACCTTGAAAAATGTATGGGTTTTGGGTAGAAATTCTCCTATCTGACTCAACTGTTCTTTGAGTTATTTTTTTATTGTATATTTATGTAATCGACTTTGCAAAGTCTCAATGATTAAATATTAAAAGAAATTCTGTAAAACACTAACTCTGCCCGCGAATCATGTTGCTTGATCTATTTTCAAAACAAATACATGTTGTTAAATTTTCAACAATCTTACAATGATTAAGATAGTCAAACATTTAACAATAATTGCAATAAAGTCAAGCAACATGATTTTCTGAAAAGTAAGTTTGAACTACCTACTAGTTTTGTCCATTATCAGTAGCCTTGAGATGAAAGCCCATGTCAATGATAACCGTAGTCGAACCATTGAAACCAAAATTATCACATATTCATAAATCATACAATATCTTATCCTTCAGAATTATTCTCTAAAGTTGTTAATATCAAAGGATTTAGGAAAGTTATCTACAAATGTCAGCATGTCATCCTTTTTAGAGGGATTAAACTTTTATAGCAATTATTGTTTTTATCTTCTTTTATCTCATCATTTTTCAGTGAGATATCTCCTGATAGTATAAAGCACAAATTTAGTAGGTTTATCAGGTGCATATAAATTGACATGCTGTTGTTGTTGTTGTTTGTGTTGTTGATGTTTGCGTTGGTGTTGGTGGTGGTGGTGTTGGTGTTGGTGTTGGTGTTGGTGTTGGTATTGCACGTTGTGACTCCTAAAATCAGGTCTCTTGGAGTTTCTTTATCAGATATTTACATAATGTTAAGGTATCTCTTTTTGCGATATATAAAATATTTAGTGGGTGTATCAGAGTCAATGTGTTATGTCCAAAGCACAAAACTCCGAAAAGGAGAGGTGTGGAAGGTTAGCTAGCTGCCCATTATATAATTCATGAAATGAATTTAGAGATACTTTAATAAGAAGAGATGAGGATCTAGTTAGAATAAAACAAGAATTTGTTATTTGAGACAGCATTTATCTTTCATTTTTCTGCAATTTTTACATCACTCTCTGGATGGACAAAATTGTCTTGAAATCTGATTAAAAGAAAATACAAGCTTAACTGAGATATCTACAGGGAATCAATTAGAATTCAGATCAATAATTATGTTTTACCAGGCCAGCCACCAAAGAAAACATCCAGAGACTTTGGTACCAGTACCTTTCACAACAAACAATCCTACCACTGGCCTACTGATTAATAATGAACAAAATAAGATATATGCGGTTTGAAACCTACATGTTTCAAGTCATCAAGGACTCTCTTCAGGGTTTATTTCAAAAGCCAGATTTTTTCATTATTTTATATACATACTGTGCATAAGGAAAGTTTTGCTCTCAAATCCATTATTATATTGATTATATACATGCAGTTAGTTCTTGGTTTACGTTATATGATAAAATAGTGGGTAGCAACGAAATCAAAATAAAGAAATAAATGTTTATATATCATCACCCTTAGTGTAAGTTGTATTGGATGTCAATATTTAAAAAATTGAAAGCACCTCGATTGGATTCAAATGTGACAAATGTGACAAGGATACAAAAAGAATAAAGTTTAGTATGTTGCAGTGGTAACGCAGTGTTACACAATAAAATTGGTATACAAGAAAGAAGATTTTAAAATAGCATTTGCCTGGGATAGCCCATCAAAGTCTAAGACTTTGTTGCACCCCCACCCCCCCCTCCCCCAAAATAAAAAATTAAAAAAAGAGGAAGAAAGAAGTGAAAAAATACACCAAAAGAAAAAAGAAGAAAAGAAAATATTTATGATTAGGCCTTTCCAAATTGGTTAGGTTTTCTGTCATATTTCAGCTTCTTTTTATTAATGCCACTTCACTAGAATTTCCTTGCCTTAGAAACAAATTTTTACTAGGCCTAGTCTTTTTTAATTTTGTAGGAGTACTTTGCAAGCAAGGGAGATCAAGTGGCAATTGATGAAAAACTAATCTAGTTGTCTTCATTCTTAGGGAACTTGTTATCACTACTGAAGCCGCCTAAGAGAAGCTTCTAATCGGAGGCCCTGTTTGGGAGATGAAAAATTCCTAATTGTCCGTTAAACTCTCCTAGATCTATGTAGATGTTTTGATTGATTGATTCATTCATTAATTGATTTATAATTAATAGAATCCAGGCACTACTGAATATTTTTTACATATGTTAATGACATTATCACAGTTTGACTAACCTGACAATGTCATCAACATATGACAAAATATTGTTAATATAGAAAATGAAAATCACAATTTTTCAGACTTTTAGTCTTTTTATATCATGATTTTATTACATTATATTCTTTAGTTGTATTCTATGAAATCTGCAGAGGGGGGAGAGCATAACTATTACTATACTTACATTGAGGCTCAAAACAAGGTTTTCAAAATTCAATTCTCACCTTTCCTTATCTATGGGACTGTCTTTTGTCTATCAGGGGGAATTTCAAAATGTCATTTAGAAATTGATCTGTGTAGTATATGACATAAAGAAAAAAACAAAGTCTAGCACAGCAATAGTCATGCTCCAGGAAGTTTTCATTTGATCGTTCTTTATAAATGGGAAAGCGGTCAGACAACAAAAAAAGTAAAGCATAAATGATAAAGTTGTCTTTAAACCATTTAAGGCCAGACACTCTCCTGTGAAAAAGACCATAAAAAGTTTCAAGAGAGGTCATTCCAATGACTTAACCAAAACAAAATTAGTAGCTGAAAGTTAAAATTTGGTTGCAGAATTTTTGCTGTACCTTCAGCATGACGTGGCTGCATGAACTGGTTGATCAAAATATATCCCAAGTAGACCCTCAAAATCAATTTGCTCAACAAAATACATAGTCATGAAAAGGATAAGAGTATCTGTTGAGGGTCTCTAAAACTAAAAGAAAATCTTACAGTAATTTCATGTTCAAAACAAGTGAAGAAAAGACCTCTTGATCTCAATTAACTGGAGAACTCCAAAACCATTGCCTCCCACTCTTTGAGAGTATTAGCAAATACATATGCCAATTCCATTCAGGTACCGCTTCAGTAAAATGGTATATATATATATCATAACTGATGGAGCTGTAACATCTGCTGGGTTGTTTATTGAGAAAAAATCAATGCAGAGTTTTGACACGGTTTGACCTTTACCTGTGATTTTGACTTAGGGTAAGTCAGCATATCTCAAGATAACGTTTTCCAGAATATTTTTAAGTAATTCATGTTATGAGCTAGACTAGGGTGTAGTATAAATGTTATGTTGATGAGGCTAGTAATTGATAGTCATAGTTAATCTTCAGACACATTCACCATTAATGAAATTGAGGCTTTGGTTAGCTTAAAGACACACTTTTGGAATCAATGCAAAACCCCAATTATTTTTTCCAATTTTGATCTAATCCCTTGGGTCAAAAAGTATGTCTAACCATAACCATTTTGATTATAATCAATATGGGATTGTAAAAGTATGTTTGGAAGCAAATTCAATTGAAATAAATAAGTCAACTGCGGTTTGAAAAAATGGGATTTTTTTTTATTCCTAAAGTGTGTCTAACCACAGCCATGATGTAATTGATTGTCAAAAATTATATTTCTGGCAAGTATAGATAAGTTTCTAGAATAAAAATTAAAAGTCTTGCAATGTAACTTTGTATTGTGGACAAGGAATATTTTTGATCACAGTCACATTTTGTCAAAGTGCATTTCCAAAGCAAACTATTATTTTTCAAAAATACATCAGTTATATATATTTACCAACATTTCTATAGCGCCCTTTTCATGTAAACATGCTCAAAGGCGCTGTACATTTTTTGTTATA
>JAVSBT010446660.1:0-10325 GCA_033118115.1 Pharyngocirrus eroticus
AAACACATATTTATAAACAATATACTCCAAGCTGTAAAATTTGGCAGCATGTTAAAGGAAGTAAGAAATTAAATGAATGGTTAAAAGATTGCAAATACAATTTCAAATGGCAGCCATTCTTAAATAGACTTCTAATATTTAAATGAAAAAGCGAAAGTTTATAATTTTGCCCATACATAATAGAATTTAAATCATGTTCATTCATGTAGCTACAATGTAACCCTTCTAAAATTTCTCTGGGAAGGGTCTTCCTTACATGTTTGGTAAATAAATTGTCTTCCAAGAGAGAACTTAGTCTCACTTGATTAGTTTCCAGCAATTTCTCGAGTTCAAAATTTGATATATCATAAAATGGTAAACATGTCATTTAAACGTTAATGTCAAAATAATCTATTTCTAAATGTATTTAAACATCTACAACAGACTTTTAATATCCTCCTCACTTTTAATCAACCGAACTTCCTCTTGAAAACGCACAAATATTCTTCCATCTTTTGTCCACAGATTTGAAAATTCCCCGGTCTTGTTTGTATTTGTTTTCAGATGTTCCTTGCATTTTCTGTACAGAATCATTCTGAATTTTGTCAGAGATTCTGAGATGAAATTTTTTGTCCCTCTTAGATCTGATCTTTTCTTGTAATTTTTTTCTTTTGTAAAATGATTTGTAAATTTCACTATCATTGGTTTGATTTTACCTGCAGCAGGCATTCTGTGGATGTTGTCAATTTGGTGTTCATCTAACTCTGGTTCATGTAATTTGTTTTTTAGCAGCGTGTTGAAGTCTGTAAAACAGTCATTATTTTCTTTAAGTCCATGGATAATACTACAATTTTTTCGACTGTATTGCTCACTTTCATCTTGTATTGTTTGTAATTGTGCTATCGATTTTTGAACAATGGAAAGATTTGTTTCATTTTTTTCAGCAATTAATTGTTTTGTTTTGTTGAATTGTTCAATATCTGTGACTTTCTTTGCAACTTGAAAAGGTTCATTTTCAGGAGCCTCCATTTTTTCCCTGATTTTTTCTGCAAAGCTGTCTAACAATTGCTTGAACATTCTTTCTTGGATTTCCAACATTGGTTGTAATATGGCTGTTATTACTTGCTTTAGAATGTTCTTGTCCATGGTTTTAAGCTTAAAAGGTCTTAAGCTTAAAAAAAGTGGTGGGGCAAACCCTAGTTTGACATGCGTAACTGATCACAGCTTTGATATAATAGACTCTTCCGTGACTACAAAAGCTTTGATTTGCCAAGCTGATGGAACCTGGGATGTTGCATCCCCGGCATGTTTTGGTATGCCTTTATTCCACTTATTCTAATATCTCTGTCCTATTGAAAATATTTTATAATTCCCTCATAAATTTAATCCTCAAGTTCATAATCAATATCTTAATCCTTATCCGAATTTGAAGAGCACTACTAAGAGTTGAGATCAACCCAGAGCTGCTATTGAAAGGCTGTTGGTTTTTGCACTAGGGAGTTCTCATTGAAACTTCCTATAACATTGAGTGGATACATTTTTTTCGAAGCAATGACTTTGAACCCTCCACTTGTTATTTCTTTCTTTGATTCTATTGCAGCTATTTGTCCAGACATTGTTGCAAATCAATTCACTGCAACTGCAAGCTCACCAATCCTTATTAGAATTTGAAGAGCACTACTAAAAGTTGAGATCAATCCAGAGCTGCCATTGAAAGGCTGTCTTTTTTTGCACTGTGAAGTTTTGATTGCAATTCCTTTAACATTGAGTGTATTAAAAAAAAAATCGAAACCATGACATTGAAGCCTCAAATTGTAAATTCTTTTTTTGATTCCATTGCAGCCATTTGTCCAGATGTCACTGCAGCTCTATTTACTGTGACTACAGGCTCGCTCACAGATAATGTACATGGTGGGGTAAACCCTGTTTTGACATGCATAGCTGATCACAGCTTTGATATAACAGACCATACCGTCATTACAAAAACTTTGGCTTGCCAAGCTGATGGAACTTGGGATGTCGTATCTCCGGCATGTTTTGGTATGCCTTTATTCCACTCATTCTAATAACTCTGTCCTATTGAAAATATTTCATAATTCACTAATAAATTCAAGCCTCAAGTTCATAATCAATATCTAAATCCTTATCAGAATTTGAAGAGCACTACTAAGAGTTGGGATCATACTAGAGCTGCCATTTTAAGGCTCTTGATTTCTGCACTATGGAGTACTTCCTATAACATTGAGTAGAAAAAACGTTCATTAATGGAGCCATGACTTTGAAGCCTCACATTTTTAATTCTTTCTTTGATTCCATTGCAGCTATTTGTCCAGACGTGACTTCATCTCAATTTACTGCAACTACAGGCTCACTCACAGGAAATGTATATGGTGGGATCGATCCTGTTTTGACATGCATAACTGGTTACAGCTTTGATGCAGCTAATGCAGGAAGCAATACAAAGTCTTTGACTTGTACTGATGCAGGAACCTGGGATATTACAGCTGGGTCATGCTCTTGTATGATTTTTTTTATCATGAATTAGACTTTGATTCATAATTACATTATAGAGTTTCCTGCCAAATTTATGATTTTTTTTTTATTCTACCTAGTTAGCCTTGAAAGTTATCTGAATGAGCCTTGTGAATTATTGGTCTAAATAATGATGATTTGACCTATTTTTTGTTTCAAAATGTCGATTTTAATTTACCATCACATTAGTTATGGCCCAAAATGCTAGGATATGTTAAGAACGTATTTTTTTCTTTCAGATAATCTTTTTTGTGTCTATCCAACTTTTGCTCGTGGGAAATTTTGAAATTTTGTATTGTAAAAGGTGTATTTTGTGAAGATTTTTTTGTTTTACATGAAAATAAGCACATTTTGACCCAAAAGCTCATAACAAAAAATGCTAAAAATGTTTTTTATCAAAAAATGATTCTGCACAATGTGGAAAAAAATAGGGACAATCCCATTAAACTATATGAAACACAAGACATTCCATTTCCTATGAAAATGTAAACATTTTCCAGTTTTGTCAACTTCCAAACTAACCTCAAAGGTCAAGTGCAATGTAAATCAGACATCATTTGACAGATAAACTTTTTAGAAAAAGTTTAATCTTAAACACATGTGATGTGTTCTTATAACATTTTAAACTGGCTACAGTGTTTACATTGATCAACCCCTTCCCTTTAGGTTTCCTATAGTGGCTTATAATTACATGTAGTAGCTAATACAATGTGCTACGAAAAAAACCTGCCCTTACTAACATTAAAACAAGTTTCATAAAGAACAAAGTATTTCTTGTTTTAAGAATCATGTTTTAGTACACAATAGTCTGGTCCTCTTTTGCTAACCAAAGATTATCAATTACATGTATACCCAATATTTGGTACTTGTAAACTTGACACCCCTCACATGTCCCACAATTATAAGAAAGGTAGGGGGCTTTCGAAATATTCATTTTCCTATTATCCAAATTGCTACATTTAAACTCGAATACGTCATAAGATATAAAGCAGTAGTGGAAAAAAGACTTGTTTGAACAAATACAAGGAATGTGAGGTCTTTGAACCTGAACGATGTGCAGTTTAGCTTTATCTAAAGGCCATTTTTTTAAAAACACATTTTCGTATTTAAAAACAAATTAAAATATGATATTGTTTCATGGTTGGACATAAGTTTTTATTGAACTTCATATATATTTTACTAGATTACTTTTGGATTTCCGAGCTTAATTGTCTAAACATTATCAATGTATAAAGATAAAAAAAACATAACATAGATTGGACCAATGATAAAAGATAAAAATCAAAAGTCTAATGGTTTCATTGGAATTTAACTTTACTTATCCCTTTCCATGGAAACAGATAGAAAATAATCTAAATGCAAGTCCACCTTAGTCATATTGTAGTCGAACATAAATTCTCTTCTTTGTACGTTTATGGGTTTACTTTTAAAAATTTCACTAGACATTACAAGAATGTTGTCTTTTTTTATTTACATAACTGATTTTCCATAATTCTAGTAATAAAAACTAATATACTTTGTAACGGGAAAAATGGTTTTGCAATACATTATTTATGACATAGGACTGGTTATCACAACATGTCTGTATGTTTTTCCGATTCACTCTCATCATCACTTATAAATGCTGTAACACTTTAACTTGCAGTAAATCTGATTGCAAGCTTTGTGATCTAAGACACATTAAAGAATGTTCTTTATCAGTGAGAAATTATTCTGAACTTCCTAAAATACCAAGAAAAGATCTTACATTTTCCCTGCTTGGCTATTACATTGTCAAGAAAAAAAGTAAATGTAAATAATCATATATATTTTTTGTCTCTTTTGTAAAGCTGTGACCTGTCCAGACCAAACTGCTCCAGCCATTTCTTCAGTGACAGTAGGAACACTTACTGGTAATGTTTACAACTCAGCTATTACCTTTGACTGTGATGATGGTTACAGTTTTACATCACATGATCCATCAGATGACACTCAGACAATCACATGTGGTTCAGATGGTACTTTTGATGCAAACCCTGGCACTTGTGTACCCGTTCAGGGTAATTATGATTGTTTTTGGATGTCATTACAAATAGTAATGGTAATTTAAATCTACAGAATGCTAGTGTAGCCCTAAAAGACAAGTTTAGTATTTATCTTAAGGGGTGAATGTTCAATTGAAACTTATTCTTGTCGGAATACCTCAGCTTTATTCTGTTTAAAATGCCATTTATTTATAAGTATTCTTAAACTATCTTCTAAAGTTGTCACCTGCCAAGACCAAACTGCTCCAGACAATTCTGTAGTGACAGTAGGGACTCTTACAGGGAATGTGTTCAACTCAGTCATTACCCTTGACTGTAATGATGGTTATAGTTTTACATCACATGATCCATCAGATGACACTCAGACAATCACATGTGGCTCAAATGGCATTTTCGATGCAAATCCTGGCACTTGTGTGCCAGTTCAAGGTAATCATAACTGTTAAGACATAACATTTGAGGTCCGACATGTACATGTATATCAACATAAGTTAAAATTGTTTTTTAACAGTTTCCAGTATAATATTAAATTAATGGATATATTTGAAATTTATCTTTGACATCTTTTGTTTCACTTGGATGTAATTCCTGATTGTTGCAGAAAAGCAGATGCATCAAGAATATTTGCTTTTTTTTTTTAGTAATAATTAACAATTCTTTTCTATTCTTATTATAAAGTTGTGACCTGCCCAGACCAAACTGCTCCAGACAATTCTGCAGTGACAGTAGGAACACTTACTGGTAATGTTTACAATTCAGCTATTACCTTTGACTGTAATGATGGTTACAGTTTTACATCACATGATCCATCAGATGACACTCAGATAATCACATGTGGTTCAGATGGTACTTTTAATGCAAATCCTGGCACTTGTGTACAAGTTCAAAGTTAGTAGTATATTTTTATTATAACCTTTTCAACTTAAATATGTGAACGTTTTTTTATACATATATTTTTATACATATTTTGATGCAAATCCTGGCACGTGTGCACCAGTTCAAGGTGATTACCATATTCTTATACATTACGTTAAAGGTTAGGATCAACTCACATTGAGTTTAAGTGCTGCCCAGTTGACCAAATGCTATTGTTATCGCTTTCACACTCAATATTATCACACATCTTAAGAAACAATACCAGCATACATTTATGGAATAAGTGTCTAGACACATCTTGAAGTGGCTTAAACACATACAAAAAAACCATTTTACTGATAGACTTCCCTCAAATTTAGAATCCCAAGAAAATTATGTAGCTGTATATATAGGCATTATAAATACAAATGTGTTATCAACATTGAGTATTAGGTCTCATTACAAACTTTGCCATTATGGTAATGTGGCAAAATGTGATAGTTGGAATTCAGCCATGCTAGTTAGGTCTACTGCACCATACGAAAAAAATTAAGAGGTCCTAACCTACATTCTGGAAACTATGTTTACCTCAAGAAGTCCAGTCAAACTTTGTTTTTTTTCTGTATACACCTTTGGCTTTAAAAAAAGAAGAGAAACTTTATACTTTAGTATAATATAGGTAATAAGAAAGAGCAGTCTTAAGGTGGTTTATCTACTGTGAATACATTGTTCTTTAGAATAAGCCCAAAAGGGCAAGTATTTTTGAAAAAAGCAAATATTCATGTGCAAACACCAACATTTCAAAACGTCATATCATGAAAAAATATCTATCGTTGGCACCTTATATTTTAAATGGCTTCTTAATTTCAGGTGGTATTGATGTTGTGCAAAATGTATTGAATCGATTTCGTTAAGTGGGTCGATATACTCCATCACTGTTAATGTGTACATTGTAGTTTTATATTGACAAGCATCTTTGCTGGAAAATTCATATGACAAATATCATTCTTTTTATAGTAGAATAGTTTTCAAAAACTTTGGACTGGTTAAAAATTTTACTCATGAGAGCTTTCGGAAGTCACTGTTTTCTTTGTCAATCTGATCGAATGTTTTCCGAAAGCTCTCATGAGTAAAATTTTTAACCAGTCCAAAGTTTTAAAACGATTAGACTATGAATAATCTGGTTAGATGAATCTACACAAGAATAATTATCATTCTTTTTATTTGGTTGGGGAAAGTCCAGGATTGTTCAAAAGGCAGGTACCGTGAAAAAAAGGCAGTTTTTGGTTAATGATAAAACAATAATTAGCAATTCTTTTCTGTTCTCATCATACAGTTGTAACCTGTCCAGACCAAACTGCTCCAGACAATTCTGTAGTAACAGTAGGAACACTTACTGGTAATGCTTACAACTCAGCTATTACCTTTGACTGTGATGATGGTTACACTTTTACATCACATGATCAATCAGATGACACTCAGACAATTACATGTGGTTCAGATGGTACTTTTGATGCAAACCCTGACACTTGTGTACCAGTTCAAGGTAATTACTTTAGTTATATCTTTTAATATTTTGGGATAAATAAAATTATACATATACTCGTTGAATGTAAATGGTATATTTTTGATCAGAAATAGTTCTCAATTTTTTTAATATATATTTCCCTTGTTATTCAAATGTTATAAGACTGTATTCGTTAGAATTAATCATATCATAATCATGGATTAAACATCTTTTTTTCTCATGAAGAAACTCACTAGGGTGCCTAAAAAAGTCGAAACACTTGGTTTTAGGGTAAATGGTTTAAGAGAAAAGTAAATATTTCTGTCCTTTTTATAAAGTTGTGACCTGTCCAGACCAAACTGCTCCAGACAATTCTGTAGTGACAGTAGGAACACTTACTGATAATGTTTACAACTCGGCTATTACCTTTGACTGTAATGATGGTTACAGTTTTACATCACATGATCCATCAGATGACACTCAGACAATCACATGTGATTCAGATGGTACTTTTGATGCAAATCCTGGCACGTGTGTACCAGTTCAAAGTAATTACTTTAATCATAGTTATCACTTTTGCGGGTTATTGATAATGAATAGAAATATTTCAACCTTAAAAAAAAATCATCATGTTGGACTTATTTTTACTCTCTTGAGTGAAAGTCACTGAATTTGGGTCTACTGCAGATACTGTGACAAATGGATGGCTTTTTGTTAAGGATAAAGGATAAAGGTAATAATCTTCAATTATTTTCTGTTTTTGTTATTAAGCTGTTACCTGTCCAGACCAAACTGCTCCAGACAATTCTGCAGTGTCAGTAGGAACACTTACTGGTAATGTTTACAACTCAGCTATTACCTTTGACTGTAATGATGGTTACAGTTTTACATCACATGATCCATCAGATGACACTCAGACAGTCACATGTGGTTCAGATGGTACTTTTGATGCAAACCCTGGCACTTGTGTACCAGTTCAAGGTAATTATGATAGTTTTGGAATGTTGTTTCTAATAGTAACAGTAATTAGGGGCTGCAGAATTGCCTTGAAAGGCAATTTTATACCGCAAAGAATTTGAAACCTGGAGGCTTTTGGTTTGAGTGTTAGAAAAGGATATTTTAATCACTTTGATATAGATACTTTAGTCTAGAATATTTTAACAGGCCAAATGGGACCTAGGACCCAGCAGCTATTCAAGACCAGGCGCTTATGTCTTCTGTAAGGGCCTATGGGGGGGGGGGCTTGTTCAAATTGGCAGCTATTCGAGCAACTACGACAACTGGATTCTCCATGTCTTGAACACTGTTACCTTAGATCACCCTTTTACTTGAACTAAATTGTTGCTCCCAAATAAACCCCTTTAATTCAATTTGAAAATTATAGATCTGATATGTTGAACAAAATTCGACTATAATTTCAGTTATATTTGTCTTAGTTGAACATGTTTTTATATCATGAACCTTTAACAGAATGAAAATCTTGATCTGTTGTAAGGCTAAAATCACTAACATTATAGTAATAAAGACACAACAGCGACATTTGATGACATAACTTTGTACAATATAAGATCAAGCAATGAAATGATTGTACCTTTTGTAGTGTAGATCGTAGTGTTTAAACAATAAACAGATCAGGGGCTGGTTTCAATTATGATAATTAACTTCTTAAATATAAGTAGAACTTTGCCTCTGATTAAGTAGTCTAATAACACAAACTTTTAGTTAAAGTTTGGAGATATGTGCTCTTTGAGAGATAAGTAGAACTTAAGTAGCTAATTGAAACTAGTCCCACATCTTTTTATTTAGAGTCAAAAGGCTTAAAGCTTATTGTCTTCTGCTATGGACAACATCTTTCTGACTTGTTGTTCTTTGATGTTTCATTTTGTTTAGTATTATCGCAACTTAATAACTTTCATTTTGAATACACATGCTGAAGCTAAGCCTACGTTGATGATAATCATGTCATGTGGAGAATTAAGGACAAGCTTGGAATTCAATCCCTGCATTATTACAAAAAATTAAAATATATGATTGTTAAGAAAAACAAATTGAAAAAAATATGGAGAAAAATAGATCGTTTTATTGTAAGGACCACACCCTAGGCTCTCTTTGGCATCCCTGTTATGGTATACATTCTGTTTTTATTTGTTAGATTTATTTTTCATGTATTTCGTGTACTTCATTTCAAAATACATGTAAATCAAATTTTAAAAAAAGTCAAACTACAAATTCAAGAAATACCTAATAATATTATAGGCTTACTGTATTTAAACCCTTAAAGATATATTCTTACTTGAATACTTCATATTTCATGTTTATATCTATTTGAAAAAGTATTTGACTATAAGTGTTTTCATACAATTTTCTAAAGTTGTGACCTGTCCAGACCAAACTGCTCCAGACAATTCTGTAGTGACAGTAGGAACACTTACTGGGAATGTTTATAACTCAGCTATTATCTTTGACTGTAATGATGGTTACAGTTTTACATCTCATGATCCATCAGATGACACTCAGACAATCACATGTGGTTCAGATGGTACTTTTAATGCAAATCCTGGCACTTGTGTACCAGTTCAAGGTAATTATTTTTAAACATTACATTTTAGGTCTTAAATCAACTGATGACGGGCAAAGTCTTAATTTGTTATCTTGATATTTTTATTGTTTCTAGCATGATTTTCATTTAATTGATATACAATAATGTAAGGTTTAAAACCCTATTAGTCAGCACTCCAAGGCTTGCTATCTTGCATATTTAAGGTTTATAACATGTTGAGACATATACTCCTGGTTTCCTTACTACATTGTAAAACATGGTCTGGGGCATCCTGAATGACTTGTTGACAATCGTGTAAGTGGTGCAAAATATTTTTTTTTTCAGTTAAAAAAACATGAAATGATGAAATTTCCGTTTTTTCAAATTTATTCTAAAAGTACACTTAAAATAGCTTAAGCCCTTTGAAAATACTTCCATATCATAGGCAAGGAGTTGCACTACCCAAATTATATCAACAATACTATGCCTTTGATACAAACATTGAGTAGAAGCCATTGTATTACTAGAAAATGGCAAAGAACGACCAAAATCACTTTTAGCTAAGTTGATAAAAGACCCTCACATGTCACATTTTTTCATTAACAATCATTTTTAAGGATACAAATGTTTACTATACTAATTTTCTTTACTCCAAAAACGTTTTTTTATCATTATACTAAACAAATTAGGAAGGAGTGGATGCAGCTATCCCTATCCCCCAAATTTGACAAAAATAACGTTTTCACATATTTACATCTAAATGAACCAAAAGAACTTTCTAGGTATCCAAGTGGTTACAAATGGCTATATAGTTGTGAAAATATTCTATTCTAGGAAATGTTTATAGATTTTAAACACCAAAAATGTACCAAATTCCTGTAGCCGAGGC
>JAVSBT010446682.1:0-10323 GCA_033118115.1 Pharyngocirrus eroticus
ACATGATTATTAAGAAAATTGCTAAAATCTTAAAATTTCTAAGGGTCCCACCCTATACCTTATAATGGGGTAAAAAAGCCTGGTCCCTCGGTCCCTCAAGTAAATTGAGCCCTGTGATAATAGTCTAATTCATAGTTTTGAATTAGGATTAGGTAGTTTTAGCTTCATGTTGCCCATTTTGTTTGTGTGGTAGGTGGACATTGTTAATGTTCTGCCTATGATGATGGTTTTCTTATTCAACTTTGTCTTCAAAGCAGAAAAGCAGATAGAATGTCTTCAAGTTGCTCTTACGATCTACAGAACAAAGAGGTGTGAATTAACATAGCTAAGAAAGGAAATAATTGGACACATTCTTTCCTAATGATCAGAATACCAGCTTTTCCTGTGCCCCAGCTACCATTTCTGTACACAAAGCAAGATGATTAATATGTTATGGCACTCTGCGAGTAACCATTTGTACCTCCATAACATGCCCCATTAATCATCTGAATATGGTTATATATTTTTAAGTGCATCAGTTGACTCTTGATAATTTTCTCTTCATTGCAAGGGTTGAACGGCAGAACATTTTCTCTGTGTAGACATACATGTGCTAAAAAGTTACAGTGAATTTCCTCTTTCTTGAAATTAAATCTGTACAAAAATAATTACAGTACATAATAGCGTGGAAATGATGAATTGTAATTATAGGGACTTCTGTAGTGATGAAACCCTGATATAATTTCTTGTTTCTGTTGATTACATTTTCTAATCTGGACTAATGATATTTATGAAAATAGACATGAAACCCCTAAGTTAATAATATCACTAAGTTTGTCTAAAAACTTTCACAGTTCAGATTGCAATTATGTTTTAAAGGTTTTTTTCATCAATTTTGTTAAAACTGAACTCCATTATTTTTCTTGCAAGGTGATTTTTTTTGTACATATTCTGCATAAATGCACAAATGATGTGCAGTTAAGAGTTAACTTGGCCCTACATATATGTGTAAACAATTTCTTTTCGAAGAAAAATCAATCAAATTCATGAAAAAAGAGTTGCAGTTATGTCGTATATATCATGTAGGCTATAATTACATACCAAGAAACTTAAATGCTGCTCAATGACAGTAAAAAAATGAATACAATTTGTTGAAGAATTACAGCTTTTTCTACTTCTGACATTAAATTTCCAGATAAAATCCCCAAAAAAATCAGAACGACTCTCAAACAGTCTTAAAATAGTTTCTGGAGAAAATTTAGGAAAAACAATGTCAAACACTTGGCAAGCTGAATAGACCAAATTCATTATAAGTTATACTAGATAAATATCAAAGAATTATTTCAAATGTCATTTTTGGACTTGAAAGCAAAACTCTGTTGTTTTTTGTTCTATAAAAAGAACTGATGTCATCATACATTTTTAAATTACTGCTGTAAACGTAGTTTATTTCACATAGAGCGTTCATGCACATATCATTATACCGCACATCTCTTTTCTAAATAAAATGCATTTGAAATTAATGCTATATTTCATTTGCTATTTATGCTTCTCATTCAATCATGAATTATGTTTCTAATGGGTTTTTGTCAATTGTTTGCTGCTTTCTTTGCCTTTTACTTTCTTTAATTTCCTCAATTGGAAATTGAAGACATGTACATCAATTGTCATATAGCAGGCATATCAAAGGGTTAAATGGAAAGTTTCAATCAACAGGTTGAAATCAAAACACAAAATGGTTTGAAAATCAGATGGCCTAAAGTAAAAAATACACAAAT
Source organism: Pharyngocirrus eroticus (assembly GCA_033118115.1). Classification (NCBI taxonomy): domain Eukaryota; kingdom Metazoa; phylum Annelida; class Polychaeta; family Saccocirridae; genus Pharyngocirrus; species Pharyngocirrus eroticus. The sequence goes on from JAVSBT010446682.1 coordinate 1,758, forward strand.
TAATAGGAATATATGATTGTGTTGTTTGACATTTTTTTCATGATAGAACTTACCTCTCTAATAAACAACTGTTGGAGATGCCTGAGGCTAGGGGTAATACTAGCCTTTCTTATAGAGTTGTATCTCACAATAACTGGCCGAGGTGATGAGGTGCTACTACTGCCATTTGTATACCTGACAGATTGACTAGACGTCGTTTTCTCCATACTGGATTTGAGGCATCTTTATATGGCCCCTTATTAGCTTGGGTGCAATAACCCAGACCCGTAGATTCCTTGTGTGAAAATCTGGGGGCATACCTATGCCCTTACCAATGAGAACTTCCAATAGTCTAGAATCCTGGTAATGTTTTGTGGCAAATTCAGCACAGAGGTCCAGTAATAATCCATTTGGAAAAAAAATCAATTGTACATACACAACAATCTTGGTCCTAGTCTAAATAAGGACACCTTTGAGGAGAACATAATTCCAAAGATGTGGTTCCAACATTAAGATATCAGTTCACTTCCAATTCAAATTGTCTTCTTGTGTTAAATTCTTTAAGTTTCTTGTATATCAAAAGATATGAGTTGAAATATATGATAAATGTCCTCCAAATCCAAATAAGTCATGTATATCATAACCACAAATGTGTCCACTATTGCTTTCAAATAAAGCAGCAAAGATTACCTTTGTATTTGTCTTGCTTTATTCTATCACAAATTATTATTCTTAAGGCAAAAGAAAAATACACTGAGTGTTGTACAATATCCTTTTTGTCCTATAGCATGAGCTCACACCCTTTCAATCAGTAACAAAGATATTCCAATAATTCACAAATAAAAGTTGATCTGAGAAACTGAAAAATATCAAACCACTCAAAGCAGTCATGAGATTTTACAAACTAAACCCTAGAAAAAAGTATTCCATTCTGCCTACTAATGTTCCATACCTATTTCCAGGATAATATACCTTTTCTTTTTGTTTAATATTGATATATTTTTTGCTCGTAAGAGTTCTGTTTATTCTCTTGCTGGTCACCTTTTTCTAAGTCAACCCTTGTATTACATGATCTGTTCTACAGAGATCTATTGGTGAAAAAAATGAAGCAACAGTCAACTAACTCAATATGCTTTGCACTGTAACACACGAAGGCAGCATGCAATGAAGAAGAGAACTAAGGTGTCCATTTGCAGCTCTATTGAAATGATAAAAAGGTGTTTCAGAGAAGATCTTGATAACTCCAACAAGAAATATTGAAATTACTTCATATCAATTACACTGTTTCTTCGTATATCAAAAATTATTCAAAAAATGGAGCAGGATTTTTAAAAAGTTTTCATTATTTCCATCATATTTTTTCCTAATTGGGTTATTATATTTACCTTTATCTTGCACTTTGACATACAAGTATGATGTCACTTTAAAATATTCTCAGGATCAAACACTTCACTATATAGGACTATAGTAATGAAGCATTTAATTTCAAAGAAGGAGCAAAGCATTAAGCCATGCAATTAAGCTTGGAATTTAACTAAATACTTTCTATTATACAAGTATAGTCTTCAGATAAAACTATAAAGTTTCCATTGCTTATCAATATTACATAATTTGTCTTCCTAATTTTTTGTCAACGCAACACATGAGATGTTTCATGATTTCTTAATGTATAGTGTTAAAAAATTCCATACAAAATAAATTGTGAATCATTCATCATGTTGCAAGGTTTCATGATAAAAAAAATCAAGAAAACGTCAGTATGAAAAAAAATCTGGAAGTCATAAGCTTTGCAAAGGCATTCGTGATTATATAAATTGAAAAATATTGTGTTCTGACAAAACTATAAATATTAGAGAAAATCCAATACAACTGTTTACTTGTATGATTGGATAATGGCTAGAGCAATTAAAGCAGTTATATAACAACTCCTAGAAATAGTGATTATTAATCAAAATAAGAGACCATGACAAATTTGTTATTAAGCTAATCTCCTATGGCAACTTATGTTCTAGAAGTCTTAAGAAGATTTTCTTCACCAACAAGTGACTCGATAGGGAAAAAAATGATGGCATTCAAATTAGACGGCAGGGAACACGTCAGCCTACTTGCATCGTAGAACTTCAGATGAAGCAGCTAAATTGAAAAAGACGACACAACCTCTCTATGCTATCATTACAACCAAAAAGGATGATTTTTCTTTGAGATAATGCATAGCTTTGACATGGAATTAAACACACTAGATTTTGTTTCAGAGTCAATACTTTACAGAAATGTACAAGTAGTGGGCACTCACTTCAAAACAAATCAAGAGGTTTGGCATAGGAAGAGGTCTTTAGACACTACATAGACACATGACATATTGGTTGTATGCTCCCAGACAAAGCATTGGGTTAGAAGTATGGGGAAGAGGTGATTCCTAAGAGGAGGGTGTATTAAAGGAAGATTGGGAAGAATGATATAGTCTAGAATGATATTTCATAGTGTTGAGTCTCACAAGAAAACATCAGTCAATATATACATCAACATATCAATGGTGCAAATGTTTTTTTTCTTTGCTGTTCTTTTTGCCCTACATATGTCCTGTTTTAGTAATTGCAGGTCATTTTTGCACAATTGAAGCCATGTTGTTTTTGCCTTTCCAACAAGAAGTTTAACAAACACCATCGCCTCTTAACTGCAAGGGCTCTAATAACGGGCATAATTTCACAAAGACTAAACATAGTCAAGTTCATATGTCCTGTCCATCTAAGGTGTTATTGTAAAATTGTTTTGCTTGTAGTTGTTTTTAGTAAGTTTATACTTATTCGTGTTGCTCATTATGTTTGGCCCTGTATTTCCAATCAGTAAAAATACATCTAATTAGCCTATAAAACAAATATGTAATTAAAAGAAGCTCATAGTGAGTAATTTGACATGTGAAAGAACATCAATTAATATTTTATGCTATATTCCTGGCAAACATGATTTTTCTTATACTGAATCCAATGACTGTATGTCATAATTATGACAGTTCCTGAAAGAAGAGTCTACCAAATGGCTCGTGTTGAACACATAATAGATCATAATAACTACTATAGTACTAGGGATTCATTGATAATTTGTAGAGTAATATTTTTTGTCCAAGATGACGCAATTCTACTGAAAAAAATACACGATTCAGCAGAAAGTGCTACATATATATATAGGTATAAAAAAGGCCAGTTACATTGTCTAGATAGGTAATATATCAAATAATTTATTCATGTCTTTTCAAAATCTTTTCATTTTACTTATAAGGTTAATTTCTCAGAATTCAGCCATGGTTGCAAGATAATTGTATAAATTATGTCTTTGATTTGAGTTTCATCATTACGATACAGGTACATAGAACATCTATTCATTTTTTTATTGGCAAGAACTAATCCTATTGCCCTTGATAAAAAGCCATAGAAACTTTACTGAAGAATCAGGTCAGTAGAACATTCAATCAATAAGGTGCAACACTTCACAAAGGTTTTATAATTTGTTAACATTTTATAATAACCTACTCCTGAACTTATTCCTTTTGAAATATCTCCACACAACCCAAAAATCTATTTGGAGCAAACTTAATAATACATTTATAAATAATTATGTCCTGCCTGTTCAAATAAGATATTTCTATATCTTAAATTGACTGCATTAGGATTATAAAGGACATAATCCAAGTACATTCACATTCACATTTAATGATCTCTTCTGGTTATTTGTAATTTAGATTCTGTCTATTATATACTCATTTATTTTTTTATTGTATATCTATTTATGTTTATATGGCAAAATAAACTAACTTAACTCTTAACCCTTTGATAGCCGAAACAATGTTCATAAACCAAAGTCTCAAAGAAAAAGAAAAAGAAAAAGAAACAGAAATTTCATTTATCCAGGCTTGACCTATTTGCCATTAACTTTCAAAAGCCAGACAGCCAATCTTGAACCCAAATCATGACAAAAAGTTTTCAGGAAATAGCCACAAATTCTCCTCAGTACTGTAACAAGGTGAGGCCTGATAAGCTGGATACAGATCTATATGGTAATTTGCCATTTTTCAAAGATTCTTCATCAGGCTTAAAGCCAAGAGAAGTAGTCCTGTATACCCCAACCTTTCAGCTAATTAAGATAAAACTGTTAGAGATGAATTCAGCTTTTAAAAATGAATAAAGTAGAATAAGTTGTAAAGTTCAACATATTCTGAATAGTTATGCAATTTTCTTTTCAAAATCTGACACTATTTAAACAATATCACATCATATCATATTGTATCTTATTCATCATTTTATAAATTAATAATAATTGATTTATAATCATCATATCATATCATATCATATCATATCATATCATACCATATCATATCATATCATATCATATCATATCATATCATATCATATCATATCATATCATATCATATCATGTCATATCATATCATATCATTTATCATTATCACACCCTAACCTTATCAAATCTCATCACATTGCATTGCATTGGACCTCAATGCTACATATCTTGACACAGGGATTTTACAATAATCTTCTACCATATTATATCATAAGTTTAAAATATATAGCAATACCCATAGTGTATGAAAAATCTAAGAAAAGGAATTTTAAGTCTAAGTTTATTATAGACAGAAAGAAATGGGTCAGTTGTATCTGGGGAAAGTTTTAAGTGCAAAGAAATTATATTTTTATCAACTTGTGATAATATATCAATTTAATTCTATGGCAATAATCTGTAAAATTCACTCCATGACTTTTCATTGATGGACACAGTACAGGATTATATCAATTCAGATGCAATGTCATAATTCATATGGTCGTTTTCACAATTCATCATATTCAAAATATGTTTCATCTTATGGTCTAGAATTATAAATCAATTTGGTTGGTTTGTAACAAATCCCAATTTGCATTACTTTGCAACTATTCTTGATATGAAAACCTTTTTTAAAGGAACTTATAAAAGTATCCACAAACAGAAAATTAATTCAGCTTTTAGGTTTTAACTACATGATAAGTCATCAACTAGAGGTGATGTCCTTTTGGCATTAAGTGTTCCTGGATCATGATACCCACTGACATCTCACTGAAGAAGCCATATATTTCTGTATGATTTCCAGGAATTTAATACTTTAATTGTTTTCAATAGTTGCTATACTTGGATAGTTTTCCACCACTTTCATTGAAATAATGAGTAAAGCATCTCCTCATCAATAGCATGTGGGTTTATGGCTTCCAGGGCCAGGCAAACTAAAAGTTAATCATAGTATTGCTGTCAATGTTATGAACAAATATTGTTTTTCCCAGCACTTAGCCAGGCTTTTAAGGTGCACAGGGTTGAAAGTCTTGTAGGTCTGAGGGGGAGGGGTAGTTTTATCCCTAATATAAAGTGTTTTGTCCCTCCCCCATTTCCTTATTGTACAATGTGCTAATAGATATGATGCACCCTGGCATTAAGAGTACATTCTAGTATTACTTGTCCAGACTGTCTGTAGTGGGGTTTTCTCATTGTGAATGTCCAATCAAAATAATTATATTAAGAACACAAACATATACTCTTTGGGGGTAACTTCAGAACAAGTTTTGTATAATTTTAGAATCATTGTAAACTCAAAGAATGTTTTCAACCCTAAACTGATTCCAGTATGATTGTATGAGAAGAAGTTCTTATTGAATAGGGAACCTAACTGACAATAGGGCAACAAGCCAAGAAGCAGCTACTATCTGTCTGATTCAGAGAGAATCACTTCTCTAGTGTTCAGTTTTGCTCTTTTTTTTATTACAGCTGACATTGGGTAAAAAGGATATTCAAATCACATTCTAAACCCACTTCCTAAATTGACTCTCACAATGTCCTCCAAATGGGATACTGAGAAGGAAACGAAAAGACCACTTTGAAATCAGTCGTCCTCAGGAAGACATCTTACATTCTATCTGTTTTCCACTGCTTGCCCTGAATTTAGACCCAACGTGGCATAAGACTATAATTTTTATTAGCATTTTCTTCATTGAACGTCATAAGAAAATAATACATTTATAAAGTTGTATCACACCTTATCTTACATTGCCAAAAAGGATGGCAAAGGAACTCAAATGATTGGTAAAGATCCCCTATGGAATTATAAGTATTAGAATTGCAGACTATACTTCTATAGTTATCATGTCAATTAGGAACAATGATACCTCATCAAATATTAACAGAATTGACAACAGAAAAAAAACAATAATGATACAATTGGCAAATAGATCATTCATGTACAAGCAAAATATATCTGTGGGTGTATATAAGCTTAAGAAATCATACCAACAGATAAAGGTGATTTATCGAACCTGACACAATATCTAACCTACACAATAACAGAAAATTGATTTATACCAGAGGATTAAAGAAATACAACAGAATATTTCATGAGTCTGCAATAGGAGGGTTTATTCTAAGCAAATTGCCAGAGTTTATATACAAGCCTATAGGCCATGACGCCTGTGCCTATCACTGGTTTCTATTGAAAAAATATGACAAAGGGTTTTACAGACAGGATGCTAGTTCATCTCAGGCTAACTTATCTCCTAAAAAATAAAATGCTGGTACCCATATGGGTGAAGCAGAGTAATTGAGGCTAAATATCTTTCCCAATGACACTATTATGGGGCGAAGGGGGCGAAATGTTAAAAAAGGTTGTTGTTGTTTTTAACATGTCAAATTTTGATATATTTTTTTATAATTTGTACAAAGGAAAATTATCTTTCATTGATATTGATATGTACACAATGAAGTGCCGAAACCAAAAATATTAGTACTTTATCCTATGGTTTCCAGTGGTGTACAGGATATACTGGCTATTAACCAATCAAAACACCGATTACACACCAACAATGGGATAAATGGTTTTATTGGTCAAAAATGTGTATTAAAAGTAGCAGATGAGCTTCAATTTCAAAAAACTCAAATTGTTGGTAACAGAGGTTTACCATATTCTGCTATTGAATTGTTATTTTGCTACTTTTTTTGTTTAATCCTCAGATTTTATATGAACATATTTTACCATACTAACTTTAATGGACCCAATTAAAAAAGTACAGTGCCTGGAAACATAAGTGACACAGCCATTAAACAAAGAAAACAATAGAGAGAGAAAAAAAAACCACATTTTCCTTGACATTTCTGTCTCCTTCAAATCTGATCTACTTTGGATAGAATCCATGTAAATGATAAAAGACAAATTGACAGCACTCTAACATCCTGATATGTTGTTCATAATTATAATCATGACTTGATGATGTATGGAGACAATTAAGTTATTGCAAAGGGGGAGAGAGGGGTCACAGGTATATGATGTAAGACATGCTTAAATCTTGTCAAAAGGGCAAATTCACTTCCTAGGCTAAGAGCACTGATACCAACTCTACCAGTTCTAGGACAATATTTTACTCAAGAACAGTTGATTTTAATTAACTCTGACTTTGTTCTGTTGTGTTTTCCAAACGCAAACGACCTTAAAGAAATTAAAAAACAAAAATAATGCATCCTTTACAAGAAACACGCTGTCTCGGATAAAAAAAATATTTTTATTTCAATGATTAATGACCTTTTTTTGTTGGCAGAGACACAGCACTCTCCTCAACCTCATTCTGATTCTGTCATACTATCAATTATATATTCAATAATGCCTTATCTATTTATAGCAGGGTTCCAAAAATCTAAAGCTAAGAAAACACTCTGAATATCCTTCCCTCTTCAATATATATATATATGCTACTTGGGCTATTTCACCTGTCAGAGATGAATCTGGCTCTCAAGATTGGTCCTATTGCAAAATTTCTCTAAATTCTACTCATATCAAGTCTAGTCTGTTTCTATTTTCGGAGCTTGGTGATTCGCTTTTTGCAGTCAAATTCAATGTTTTAAATAAAAAACACAACCAACATCCTAGTATTCTGTATTCATCACAAGTCCCAACAAATCCATGATAAAATCATCCATTGAAAAGAATGTGAATAGAAGTATTGAAAAGACTAGAAAAGAGCCAAGAGCTATTTGCTCTAATCAAAAAAGAAGCCGTGGGCTAAAAAAGGATGGGCAAAAAATGTTGATCCCATGTTACAGTCCTTTACAGGTGACTGGATGAAAGGTTACTTTGTTTTTGAGCAATAAATCTCAGTCTGTTGTACAAGATCTTCTACTGTATTGGTGTTAGATACAACTCATCAAAAACCTTTAAATGGGTTTATATCTGAAATTTTTTTTTGCCGTAACTTAATTCTTTCGGGTTTGCATTTAATAACATAGGTTTTCATCAATTATTGTGACGGCTATAGGCTTCCAGTCTTATTATCAAATTGCTAATATTTGAAGGTCATTACTGCACCTCAAGACAATTTTATCTAACAGATTCAGATTTAATCTTGTAGAATATCAAGTAAATGTTTAAATGAAAGATCACATACTATAAAGATGTTATTTAATGTTATTGCCCCATTTGCTTCTGTTAAGGCGTTATGAGGGTCTAATTGCATTTTTTGATATGCACCAACATATGTCCCAAATAATCATTCTTTATAAAAGATAATGCTAT
>JAVSBT010446693.1:0-10322 GCA_033118115.1 Pharyngocirrus eroticus
TTCTAAATTTTGGAATCTACCTGTTTCGATTCTTATAGGTAAAATACCCATTCTCAACTGACTTAGTAAAGATCTTTATTGTTAACAATTCTGGGACAAGATATTAAAGTTAAAAACATGCTCTAAAAGATGATGTTTTTATTTTATGATATTTAAAAATTTAAAAATATCCATGTGGCCTAAGAAATGTATTTATAATTCAAATGTCCTACAATGTTCTTCACTGTCCTGCAGAGAAGGGATGGAGACAAAAAAAAAAGGAAACAATATTTTTACAAAAAAATAACTGATACTTTTATTAAAATATTCTTTTCATTTTTACCTTTTCAGTTTGATATCCTTAAAACTAGAAAATGTGAAGATATAAATTATCAGTGATGAAGGTGCAATATGTTGCATGGTATGGAAATTATTCACTCAACCATTCAAGTTCAATAGGGAATGTTGATACTATTATAAACATACATAGTCCAGGTACATATATATAAGATCTGCTCTGTAATTCCAATTATGGCAGCCGGTGTAGTCCATGAAACAGAAAATGGACAAATACTTGTTCAGTTGCTCCGTAACCCTGGTCTTAGAGCATTGCAAGAAACTCTTGAGATTAAATCTAAATATGAACACAACAAACCTACCTTCAAAGAGGTTCTTTTGGAACCAAAGGTTCAAGATATTTTGAAACCATTAGTACCATGGACTATGCTTCCTAAACAATGGTTCCAAATATTTGGGAATTGCCACAAACTTGTCAATCCTGATTTTTTAGGAAATATACAACAATTTGATATAACATTGACGACTCTTCTTCTGAGAAATATTTGTGGCCTAAGGCCATCCTCAGATAGCATATGGGGAAAAAAACCTTCCATACCAGACACTAGTCTTGAAGCATGCATTACTTGTATCAAATATTACTGGGATAAAATGGGCCATCATCCAACTGGAAAAATATCAGCTGTGGATTTCAGGATATATTTTGATCACATTAAATTTTCGATACTGAGTATTTCAGATACTTTAAAGTCAACAAATTGGTCTGTTAGTGAAGCATATATTAACAAATATGAAGCTGATAGTATAAGTCCTAGTCAGGCAAAAGAATTAGATGCCATTAGAAAAGGGATGATGGATCATTTCAGTTACCAAGAACAACAGCACAGAGTTAGCCATAACAAACGTGTTACTTTTCAAGAAGCTTTTCATGAAAAACGATTACAAAGACGAGCCCAAAACAAGATTTTTCTTATTCCAAGAAACCTGCTAGATATTAGGGAGCAAAAACCAAACACTGTACTAGACTTGGAGGTATGAATTATTATTTTTGTACCATCAGTAAAATCATCTGTAGCAGTACTGAAATTTTACCCTTATATGAATATCACATGTTGATATTCATATGCGTGTATAACACACCCACAACCATTTGATCAATCTCTGTACACTTTTGATGATAGAGTTTCACATCTTTATTTTCATTAATGAAAAAAAGGGTTCATCTGAAGGGGCTGTTGGTCTAGCAGAGGATTCAACAAGTTCAGCTGGTAATTTATTCATTTCTCTTACTGTAAATTTGATAACTTAAAAAGTAAATTATAGTTAAAAGAATTTATCATAGAAGTTTTTGAAATCAAAAGCATGCAGAAAGACATATTCAAGTTGTTTTTTCTCTATTGTTTTATCCTTATATATTGGAATTTTTTAGCACAAGAAAAAAGTTTTTTGTTGGTTGATGGATGTTTATTCATAAAAAGTGGTTCAGCCGGCTAAATATTATTTTCTTAATTTTATCTTAACGTTACTTAGACTACAGGACAGAAGTTGGTAAGGATGAGAATAAATATATCCCAGTCTGCATCCTTATTAAAGGGATACCTTTTAGCCAGGAAAATGAGGCATGTTTAAAGGCACATTTTGGGAGAAGAGAGAAGAGTGGTGGAGGTGATATTATGAAAGATGGTGTGATGAAAACAGATGAGGGTGGTGTATGGATCATTGAATTCAAAAACCCTAAATGTAAGTATATAATAATTAGAAAGAGAGTTACTTGTTTTTATGAAGGATAACAGCAACTTAAAATATATCAAATGCTGGATATATTTTCAAATTTTCAAATTTAGTATTAAATTGTCCACTGAGTACTGATATATTTTTTTTATAATAATATTTTATTATCATGATTGAGTTATTTGGCATGAACATAGATGCCTAGCAATAACAAGTACATGTATGTATTGTCAATCATTAGTAATTTAATTGTGACTGGTTTGGCATAAACATCTGACCTGTAATTATTCAACAACGCCATCTAGTGGGCTAGTTTTTTAAAAGTTAGATTGATAGAGATTTCATAGAAAATTGAAAGCTATCGCTAAGTGGGCATATTTTGCTACACAAAGCCCTATCTGGTGGCTAAAAGTCTTATACCATCAGTCTTTAGATGACCACAGTCCATGTTGGTTGAAATTTATCACAGGGTACAAAGACATTTTTCATAATCATAATTACCAAACTAATGAATTGTTCAATAACTCTTGGTAAGAGTATAATCAAAACTAGTTTTTGTATTTGATGTTCTAGCCTATGACAATTTCAATAACATTCGTGTCTTTGGTTGTGCTGTAGGTGTCTCCAGTGTTTTGAGCAAAGGTCGACAACAAATGGATGGAATTAGCGACAAGGAAATCCTTGTCGAAGCATGCCCTACAGAAATTTATGAAAGACTAAAATCGAAACCTGAGACTAAGGAGGACAGGATCGAAGGTATAGAATATTCAGCATGTTCAAGTTGAAATAGTTTCTCAGTGTAAGAAAAGAAGCCACTTAATATGCCTAATAATGCAAGATATTAAAAGTCCAATTTTGTTGAATATCTTTTCACAGAAAATCCCAAAAGTGCAGCTCAGAAGTTTAGTTTTTTTATCAGTTTATACATAATGCACGAATGAGCTTACATCATAAAAAGAAAAAAAAAAGAAAGATCTTTTTACAGGGTATTCTGTTTTACCATAAATGATAAAATCCATGTTGTAAGAGTAGCTACAGAATCCTGTCGCAAGGAATCAAGGTAGCCTAGCAACCAGATTTGATACTTGCAAAACTTTTCCCAGCATATCATAATTTACACAAAATTTAAATTTTCCAGTCAAAATCAAGGAAACTGATGCAGCAGATATGGATAAAGATACTGATGAAGGTAAAGTATGATTGAATACTGATACTCTATATGAACAGTCACTGACTAATTAGGCTTCCCTCTCTAAATGTGCTTTAAATAAAAAAATAAAAAAATGAAATAGAATCAAATTCACAAACGATCACCTAGTAAGAGTTGTTCATCGGTTTTCCAATTTTGAACTAAAAGTAAATCAAAGTGTTTATGAATCATAAAATCACACAATCAATCTTGAATTAGAACCATTATTGCAGTTATTTCTAGGCAAAATTAAAGTACTGGATGAAATTAAAATTATGGAAGCGGATAAATTTATTAGTTGGTTGATGGATATCTTTTCCTAACAAAATCTTCCAGCTGACCAAATTTGTTTTTTGAAGGAGAACAGCTATTTAAAATAAATAAAATGTTGGATTTATTCACAAGTTAGCACTTCCATCATCAAGCAATAATTTACATCTTACATCTTCATTATTTCCTGAAGATGTTAGTGCTAGAATCTATGGCTCACCGAGATATCTTCTGTGACAATTTCAATAACAATAATTTTTTTGGTTATGCTTAAGGTGTCACCAGCTTTTTGAGCAAAGGTCAACAACAAATAGATAAAATTGGTGACAAGGAAGTCTATGTCGAAGCATGCCCTACAGAAATGTATGAAAGGCTAAAATCGAAACCTGAGAATAAGGAGGACTGGCTTGGAGGTAAAGTATATTAATCATGTTCAAAGTTGAAATACGATTCAGCATAAGAAAGTAAGCCACTGCATATGCATAAAAATGCAAAATATTAAAAGTCCAATATTATTTTGTTGAATAATTATCTTTTTACGGGGTATTCTGTTATACCATAAATTATAAAAAACAAGGTATCCTAACCAGACTTGATACTTGCAAAAATATTTTCCTAGCATTATCATGATTAAAAACATAATAAGGAAACGGATGAAGCAGATATGATTTAAATCACAAACTTATTTTGAATTAAAACCACTATTGCACTAATTTCTAGGCAACATTAAGGTACTGGATGAAGTAGTAACGAATAGTGATACTGATGAAGATACTGATGAAGATACTGATGAAGATACTGATGAAGATACTGATGAAGATACTGATGAAGGTACTGCTGAAGATACAGATGAAGGTAAAGTATAATTGAATGCTGATACTCTAATCTAATGGTCAGCAAGAGTTTTTTTAAATCTGTTTTCCATTGTGAACAAAATTAACCAGAATGTTGTTTTTCAGGAATCACAATATCCCAGCAACCAGACTTGACACTTGTAAAAATATTTCCCAAGCATGTCATGAATAACAAAAAAATGGTTTTCCACACAAAATAAAGGAAATTGTAAACTGGATGCCCTGGAAAGAAATATTAAACAAAATGTGAATTCTAATATAATGCACTTTAATGTATATTTAGTGGCCATTTTATAAAAAGTTACAATTTTGCCAATTATCTTCATCCATATTTTTCATTTTTGTTGAAAATTCAGGAGATCAATCTACGATGTAAATAGAAGTTTTAGTAATGTTAAGGTTATTCAAACTATTTTCTCAAAATATTTTTGAATTTCAGGATGATTATACTTAAAGCTATTTATCTATTTAAAGCACTCATGTCGTTTCAGATACAGTGACATTGGAAAAGTTAAATGTTATAAGTCAACTGAAGAAGCTGGTTGGAAAAAAGATTTTTAGGTGAGACATAATAATTGGAAATCAATTCACAAAAGAAAATTATTCTTCGCCATTATATTTTTTATTAAATTTGATAAAAGTGTATTAATATTCATATTGCAATAATAGTAACGAAAAACTCCAGTCTTATTTTATTATTTTATTATAGATTAGAGGGGGTTTTCCTTGTCATGGTTTCTCATGAATCCCTAAAGCTGGAGGTACTGATGGAAAACAAAGATAAACAGAAAGTGTATGATATAGTACAAACAAAGGCTCTAGTGAAGGAACCGTTTAACAAGTACACTATAGAGGAACTGGTGACTGTTGAACAATCAGAAAATAGATTTGTGATAAAACTGCAATGTTTTCCAAAAATCTCAATCGAAACTGATCGCCAAACAATCACAATGCTTCTTAAAAGAACAGTAGGAGGCACAGAAAGCTATCTTTTAATAACATGCAATCATGGACAAGACTTTCAAAATGCACAATTCAATACACATTTAGTGACCAGTCAAGACAACCAATTGCCTATTGGCAAATTTTTTTGTCATGTCAAACCGGATCTGGCTAAACTTAAACCATGCATCAACACGGAATATACTGCTATTGAAGTTTATCCACGGAATGAAGATATTATCACACGCTTAAGTGAGGTTGAAGGAGAAAAAGTTCTCATCGATTCTGTAGTCTCTCCAACTAGAAATAATTCTTTTGGCGCTGTTGTACAACAGAAAACCCGGGATCTAGTACAAAAAGTTGGACCAACAACTGGTTTAACAAAAGGAAAAATAATTTCATCAGATGGTACTTTTGAAGTACCAATGATACCACTTGATGGAAGAATGGTTGAGTTTCAAAATGTAGTAATTTATAAAAGTGAGGTGGAAGATAAAATGTTTACAGATGACGGTGACAGTGGTTCTGCTGTGACTTCACGATCAGCTGTTGATAATAACAGCACCGGTACTAATGGTATCCGACCCAGTGTCAAAGGAATAGCTATGCACATTGCATATATGGACAATAAAACCTATCCATACTATCAGTGTTCTGTAGGTATACCTCTGTACAAGGTATTAAAAAACCTGAAACGCAAGCGTCATAAAGTGAAACCTTGGCCTTTAGCTGTACACCCTTCTATAGAGTGCCGGAATCCTGAAGCATAGGGCTGTGTAATAGTAAGCAGTATAACAAACTTTATAAAGACATCCAAACCATTTAGAATGGGTACTTGAATGCGATATGAAATGATACGAAAAACAGTGAGGGTAAAGCCGCGATAGTCTTGGTGGCCTAGTTCCCAAGAGGGCCTCTTTATTTCATCTATCATCGTTATGATAAAAGTGTCTTAAATTTATGTTCGATCAGAATGTTTTTTCTTCCAGAAAGTCTTGTATTAGATATTGCTACATATTGCTTTATCTTTTAAAGGCTCCGTTCCGCAATTATTTTCATAATTTAACCACATTTATCTTCCATGTTTCATTATGGAAGCTAACGTTGTTTTGGAGAACATTTCCACAGGTGGCCAGCTTCTGGCTATACCCTCATTGCAAAACAAACTTTGTAAATAATTTTTAATAAATATAATCATTTTTTATTGATGTTGAAAAGTAGAGATAACATAAAGAAAACACTTTTATTAAAAGAGTACATTTATATAAATGAAGCTGTGTGCAAATAGTGCAAGGAACTAAGCTCAGGTGAAGAAATATAATTATATACAAAAATATGGCAAAAATTCAAAAAAAGGATAAGAGTAGGCTTTGAAATAAATCTTTGCATTAACTTCTACTTTGAGGCATAAGGTATTATCTAGATCAGAAAGTACATAACATGTCAGTCTGATTTTGTGAACAAAACATCATTAATGCATTATTAGATAGAATTATAGAATGAAAATAGATATATCTATATACAATTATACATAAAAGCCAATTAACGGACTTACCATATCCTTTTTGAAATATTATTATTATTATCATCATTATTATTATTATTATCATTATTATTATTATAATTATTGTCGTTTCTTGATTTATGAATACATCATTTAGTAGAGTGGTAAAATCAATAAAAGGCTCTAGTTCAAGTTAAATGCCCCCTAATTGTAGATAGTAATAACACTTATCATTAGGGTTGATGAAATGTTAAGGTGTCATTATAAACCATGGCAATTCTATTTTCTAAATCTATTCATTGTAAAAACCTAACAAGGTGCAGATTTTAGGAATTTGACATTTCATGGGTAACCCTTTTTGCAATCAAAATGTAGATTCATCTAATGGTGTATTTGTTTTATGTATATACTGCATACAGTGTTTTATTTCAAAAAGGTTTGTCTTGAGCAAAAAATGCCTAACTACACTTTCTTACAAAATTTAGTTAGATATGGAAAAATATTTAAAAGCAAATTAAGTCTCTATCTGTTGTAGATTTCTGGAGAGACAACTAGACACCAAAAGTGATTTTTTTTAAATTTGAAAATCATAGATTGCCTATAATTATGCAACATGTAAATAGGCAACTTTTTTCTTGATTATCTCAATATCTTCCAAAGCGTAGTGAGGCAACTTTTGCTCCAGACGAACGAAATGTTAATTACATGTACCTATGTTTCATATATTTTTCTATTATCAAAATGAATTTTTATCATATGATTTTTATAAATTTTAGCCTTACCAACAGTCTTAATCTTAGATATGCTTGGATACTGGGGATAAGAGAGAGTTACATTAGGGGTTGACTACAATTTCCTTAGGGGTATGTGGGGCCTGTGTACTTCACTTTCTGTTGGGAACTTGATAAAGACACAAGTTTTACTATTTCTCGGTTGGGCATTGGTTAAAACTTAGTTTATCATTACAACTACAATGCCTTCAGTGTGAATCATTCTAGCTTTTCAGTATTTGTTATTTCAAAATCTTAACTTACTGGGTATAACTATTGGTTACTATCAATAGTTCTATTAGTAATTTTAAATGTAAAATTGTAAACCTGTCATTGGGTCTTAGTAGCGCCCTCTGTCAGGTCTTGTGGTGTATTCACATTGTAAAGAGACAAGGTAGCGAAATGTTAACTAACACACGGACTTAAAGAAAATTGTATTAAAGAAAAGCAAATGTCATGAATTAGAGGTTCGTTAATTGCCAAACACCTGTATATGCCTTTGGAAAAGACACTTTATCCTTATCAGGAAAGTTTAAAATATAATAAATTGTGTGCTATTCAACATTCAAATTGCAACATGGTTCAACAAACAAATAATGTAACAAACTCATAAAGGGTTAAATAGTTTCTTGAATAAATAAATTGGCTTTTCCTTATGGTGTTAAGTCCAAACCACAAATCCCTGACTTTGTCTTGTTACATCTACTTTAGAGGTTACTTTGCGCTTAATGTGCAGAGGTATATATATACATGAAAAGTGATACACAAAAAAAAAGATTCATTTGAATAGCAGTGATAACCAAGCTCTAAACTTTTAAAAGTTTCCCTTTGTTCGTAAATCAGTAGGATAAAAAATATTTACACTATCGACTTTTAAAACATTTTTTTAGAAATCAGAAGTGAAAACTTGTTTGATTGTTATTATACTTTCTATAGCCACTGTAAACTTTCTAAATTGAATTATTTAGTAACCAAAGATGTATCTTTTATCCAAGCATAAACTTTTATTGATCATAAAAGGTAAGACATATATATTGTATTTACATTGACATTTAGATGCATTAATAATGATAGCCATTGGAGCTATTTGTCAATATTCAAGACAATTCAGATTCAAATAATATAAAAAATAAACATATTAAGAAAAATCAAAATCAATATAAAAAAAGAACACATTGTTATACCTTTGACCAGATGCTGTATAAAAGCACTTCTGATTAATATTGATAATACTAATAATAATGCCACAAGTAATTTATATAGCGCCCTTAACGAAAGATGGGGGGGGGGGGGGGGGGTGTGAACAAACCAGATACTAGGGTTCTTTTACATGGGATCATGTTTTTTTTTGTTTCATCCGAATAACATGTTAAAAGCCAGTGAAAAATATTTACCCAGATAAACAGCAGTTTAAAAATCCTACAGTGGATAAGGAAATCATTTAGATTTAAAAATAATTTAGTGAGTTGTAAAATTAGTTATTCAAAGGGAAAAGTTTTAAATGGTTTCATATTAAGGTAAATAATCTCATGCCATATGGTATATTTCTTGCTTTATTATCTATGGCAAAGAAAATATAATTAGGGAGTTAATACTGTTTCTTCCCTCTAATTAACTCCCAGATTTAGTATTTACATACAACATTTTGTAGGTTCATCTAACCAGTTATTGACTATACAACAAATTCTTTAAATTCTCAGATAATTTTTTATAACATTATTAAGTGCTGTTTACTTGACAATAGAAGCCAACATATTTGGTCTTAAATGGACACACAGCTCCACTACAATTCTATAATCATTCAAGTAGTATTAGATTGCAAAATGTAAGATGTTTGAATGAGTTGCTATGTTGATTTATAAGACATTACTTGAACATACCAACATTTGACAATAACATGTAAATGAATGAATCAATCAAATCTAGTTTGCGGATTTACAATAATTTCCACAATTGTTATCTACAAAGTGTCACTACAACATTTAAAACTGCAGGTTATTTTGTAATGAACAAACCCTCTATTAATATTCTCCATAATATTGATAGAAACTCTATCAAGATTTTTCAATAACCAAAGTTCTTTATTGTTCTAATGGAGTCCTAATTTTCTTGAAAAAACCTTTTCCCTCTCCATGATTACTGAAAAACAAAAATTATTTCAAAACTTTACAAAGTAGGCCCTTCTCCGGTCTAAATTGATTATATAGAATGAAAGAAGAATTTATCTTTCATAAATCATGTCACATTTTAAAGATAAAGACATTTCTTCAACATTTGTTCATAACTCCCTTTGAAAAAAAAAGTGGTATACCATCTCCTACCCCCCTGAAGTATCCTCTTGAAACATACCTGTTAGTTCAACGCACTTCATGAACTCTTTCTGCTTTAATCCGTTCGGCCTTTTTCTTTTTAGTATCTATAACAATCATGTTTTGTGACACATCATTTCTGCAAAGGCTTTCTATTTTTCTGACAAAGTCTGATGTTCCTACCATGCTGTAGTCTTCTCTATCAACTGTGTAGGGTTCCACAGTGTAACAAGCACGAACATATTTCACTGACAGTGTACCTGGTTTTAATCTGCCAAACTGCAAGCAGAAATGGTTGAAGATAAAGATTTATCTTACATCAAAAAAGGGGGATATGGTCGTGAGAGTTTGAAAATACAGCTAGATGATAACAGATTTCCAAAAAGTCAATACAGTTAGCATATATCGACAGTCTAGAGCAAAAATGGCCTAAGTCATTTTTTGTTGTTTTGAGATAATGAGAAAAAACTTTCTGAA
>JAVSBT010446704.1:0-10321 GCA_033118115.1 Pharyngocirrus eroticus
ATCAAGTGCTCGTGAGGAGCTCGAAAGCTTTGAAATAAAATTCATTTCACACAGTGCATAAAAAAAGTTTAGTCTCTTTTTTATCTTACTTAATGCACAGATGAGCTTACATAATCATTATTTGTCTAGATTTGTTTTAAAACTTTTGACTGCTTAACTATAAGCTTAACGAGAGCTTCCAAATACAATTGTATTTTACAATCAGACTGATGAAGAATATAGTTGCATATGAAAGCTCTAGGAATCTAGAAATGCTGATATAAAAAATCTAATTTACAAACAGTTGGTCTTTCATTGTATGACATGTTCATAATATTGTTTATGTTTTTTTTATATCCAATTTTAGAGGGAAAACATCGTAGAGCTATTTGGATCATTACGAATTAATCATGTCCGATTTATTTAAAGAAACACTTACGGCTGTGGAGAATAAAGCTACACAGATATTTAAAGAGGAGAGAGACCTCTGGAACAATTTGAATGGTGTAGAACAAAGAAATGTTATAAGGTATGCATTAAAGTCTAATGATGCACGGTATATCCATAAACTTTATAATTCAAGAAGTCGGGATGTAAGGAACCAAATGATAGTCGAAAGCATAAAAAGGAAAAAAGTACATGCTGTAAAGTGGATATTGGATGAAGGGTTTGATCCAAATATATTGCATAAAGGAATCACACTACTTCAGGTAGCAACTAAAGAGAAAAACGTAGACATGGCCAAATTATTGATACAATATAAAGCCAATGTGAATATGAGAGACTTTAATAAATGTACTCCTTTATTTACTGCTATTGATCAGGAATGTTTGAAATATGCAACATCTTCATACAAAACGGTGCAAATGTCAATATCATAAATAATGATCTTAACACTCCATTGCACCAACTTTCACTTCATCCTTCCCAAAGAATAGCAAAGTTATTGTTGGAAGCAGGTTGTTGTATAAACGCTACTGGTAAGAATGGTCACTTACCATTGTACTGTCACGTGTATTTTAATTGGATGAAGGAATGGTGTGAGGATATTCCGAGTATGTTGATACAACATGGAAGCTTTGTTACCAAGGGGGCATTAGATTCAACAAAAAAAAATGTGTTTACCCGTAAGAACGAGGAGTTTAGTTCTAGAGTAATGAGAAATGCATTAAAAGCAGGATTCATAATATCCAACGACGTTTGGGAGGATATGGGAGTGAGGAATGTCATTGTTGAAGACATAAAAAGAGAGCATACTGAAAATAAAAGTAAACTTGTATTTTTGTGTAGAATCTTTATTCGAAATCGTCTCATCCAAGTAGGAAATGGGACATCCATATATCCCAGAGTGAAAAAACTTCCTCTTCCTGCTTCGATAAAATCCTATTTGGAGTTGGAGTCCTAGAGTAAAGAATTGGAAATAACGTATAGGTTACATTTCGTTTTATTGAAAAAAGTCGTTATACATTATTGTTTAAATGAAGGTTCACTGTGATTGTAAAGTCCTATCAAAATGTTTACATAAATTTTAACTTCACAGATTAAACCTTTGTGATCGATTGTTCCGACCTAACTTTTCGCATAAACTACACACTGTTATACGACACCATTTTGGCGACCTACCTTCTTAAAATATTTGAATTTTCATGACTATTTAGTCTTTCCATTTTTTGAATATAAATTATTGTTGTTTTTAAATATTTTTTGTAATAAAACAAAATAAAATCTGTATTAAAAGATTTTTTTTCCCACATACACTGTGTTAGAGAACCCAATTTTGACATAAACTATCATTACTTTTTTTTGTGTGGATGCTGATATAACTGTTGTTGTAAGACACATTTTTGAAATAAAAAAGAAAAGAAAAAAGAAGCTACTATTTTGTAGTGATTCCTTTTTTATCATCATATATTGTATTTTTGAAAGTTTGCCAACCATCAACTGTTTGACCTTTTGTGATCATGACACGGTATGATATATGTCTATTTAAATTTCAAGAATATGATAATCGGGCTCTAGAATGAATAAAATTGCGTTATGAGAATTACATTGGATATTATACATTGTTTGTCAAATTACTAGAGTCTAAATCAAACCGTACAATGCATAGCTATTTTTGAAGATCATGGACCGAATACACTACACATACAAACAGATTTACCACTGAGCAATTTTATAGCATTTAATTCATAATTATTGGCTTTGAGAAGTGGTTTAATAATTATAAAGTATTTCTGTCATTCAATTTTCAACACCTGATTATTGATACATAATTCATACATGAATAGAGACATGATGGCCTTTAAAGACATGAGTGCATAATATAATTATACAATGTTTTATATGCCAATAAAGTATAGTTTTTACTAATTATTAAATACAATTATTAATTAATTCATTAATTAATTAATTCATTAATTAACTCATTCATTCATTCATTCATTTTTTTATTTTTTTATTTGCAAGATGCAAAATAAGATTGATTTCCACATGTATTTTGAGCTTGTGATATAAGGTTAAAGTTGCATTTAAGAACTGAGTGGCATTTCTCTAATTTACAGTATTAACTCGATATAACTAAGATTACATCATTAAAGCTCAAAAATATTTCAGACAAATTGCTTTAAGAGTGCTAAAACTTTCTTTAATCTGAAACAAATTATCTAGCCTCAATAATGTTGGAGCTTTCAGATCTTAATTACAGGAATAAGATATATGAGACAATTTAATAAGAATCATTCATGTCATGTCCTTTAAAATTGTGAAATAAACAGGCTTTTCCAAAATTCCTGTTTTGATTTAATCTGGAAGGTCAGGGGCCAGTTTCAATTGAATACTTAACTTTAAGTAGGACTTAGCCTTTAATTCAGCAATCAAATAACTCACACTTTTAGTCAAACTTTAAAGATATATTCATTTTGAGAGATAAGTCAGACTTAAGTAGTCAATTGAAACTGGCCCCTAGTCTGGTTTAAGAAACAATAATGCTGTAATCTTTAAAATCTTTGCATGAAGTATTGACAAGAATGTTTATCATACGTGAGAGATTCCGTCTTTAATACCTTGACTACTTGACAAGATAATAGGACCAGTTTAAGTACTTAAATATATTCCGGTACACTTCATTAGGAATTATTCTAGTGGTCTGAGAAGTCAAATAAACAGGTTTTATCGATAATTCATAGTCCACTTACACATTGGAAGTCTGCGTTAATTAATATTCGTGCTGTTTTAATTTTAATCAAAACATTCAGTATTTACAAGACTGCTTTTTTGGAGTGTCATTTATTGAAGTGAATTATCACTGAAAAGGTAAGGTCTTTCTCATTTAGTTGTATTTGTTATTCTTCATTTTGTCTTGTGATCGAAATATAATTTCAGCTGATCTGAAATTCAATTGGCCAATCTGTGTAGTTTTGAACTTTTGACCCTACAATTTTGGTTGGTCAGTGAAGGATTGAATCGTGACACATTGAAAAAGA
Organism: Pharyngocirrus eroticus; assembly: GCA_033118115.1. Taxonomy (NCBI): domain Eukaryota; kingdom Metazoa; phylum Annelida; class Polychaeta; family Saccocirridae; genus Pharyngocirrus; species Pharyngocirrus eroticus. The sequence continues at coordinate 3,462 of JAVSBT010446704.1, forward strand.
AATGTTTCATCATAATTAATTAATTAATTTCAAAAAATTAAACACTAGGGCTGTTACGTCAATGAAACGGCAAAGTGCTAGGTCTTATGTGTTATATGGATAAGATATGAATATGGTCCAATGATAACTCGAAGATTGAGTAAAATAATTGCCACTGGTTTTAAGCATATAACCATGTTGTTGTTTACTTGGCACTAATATCAACATTTAGTATTGTTATGCCGATAAAAAACGTTAGAATGTTACAAATAGTTAATATATAATTGTGTGGCATGTCATTGTGTATTCTATTTCTTCTTTATAGGGAAAGTGTCAAATTACTATTTGGATCCTCATTAGAAAACACAATGTCCAATGTAATTGAGAAATTACTAACAGCATTACATTATAAAGATGCAGAGAAAATTAAAGCGTTGTTGCAAACATGCATTATAAGACATGATTTTTTGAATTTTATACAAATAGTAAATGGCCGAACTGATAAATCGTTAGACCATTACAATATTTACTATGCTGAGGCTCCAAAAGATAAAATGTATCTATGGAACTATATGAGTTCGTCAGGACGGAGAGCTGTTATAAAAAGAGCATTAGATTCTCATGATGTACGGTACATTCATGAACTTTTTTATCGAAGTAGAAAGTGTGTAAGAAACGAGATTATAGTCGAAAGCATAGGGAGGAATAAAGTAACTGCTGTAACGTGGATGTTAAATGAAGGATTTGATCCAAATATATTACATAATGGAGAACCACTAATTCGTATAGCAATTGAGAAGAAACATTTAGAAATGATAACATTATTGGTACAACATAAGGCAGACGTGAATATAGGAGACAGTTATGGGTGGACTCCGTTATTCATAGCTATTTATTTTCGTTCTGTTGAAATATGTTATATCTTGTTACATTACGGGGCAAAGGTCAATGTCAAAAATATCTCTCTTCAAATACCATTACACTTGCTTGCACGTGATCCCTCCCAAAATATTACAGAGTTGTTGCTGGAGGCAGGGTGTTGTATAAATGCTATTGATAAGGATGGTCACATTCCATTGCATATTTACTTTCATGGAATTGGTATGATCACAAATAATTATAATGATTTTCCGAGTATTTTGATACAACATGGAAGTTATGTTAACAGATTTATAACAAAGGAAAATCTAGCTTTAACAGAATGTGATGTAGATAGTTTATCTTGTTGGAATGAAGATTGCAGGCGGAGTGTTTTGAATATTGCATTAAAAGCAGGATTGGTAATATCCAAAGATGCCTGGGAAGATATGGAAGTAAAGCAGTTCAAACTGGAAGACCTAAGAAGAGAACATATTGAAAATCATAGTAAACTGAAATATTTGTGTAGACTCTTGATACGAAATCATCTGATTGAAGCAGGAAATGGGACGTCAATATATCCCAGAGTGCAAAGACTTCCTATTCCTGTTTTGTTAAAATCCTATTTAAAGTTGGAGTCATAGAGTAAAGCAACAAGTGAAACCAATCTGCAAGGCAACAAAATTATCCTTTGCAATTCTAGATCAATATAGATAAGGTTTAGTTGTAAATAATTGTTTAAATGAAAAATAAAATTGTAAATCAAGAATCTTATTGATTTAGATAGTTACCTTATTATGAACATTACTTTATGTTAATCGATATAAATCATTTGTTTCGTTCTGAACTAACCTTTCACATACACTACATATTATGTTAGACAACACCATTTAATTTTACAACCTTTTTTCCTTGAATAATAAAAAAATCTAAATAATTATCATGACCATTTTTCTTTCGAAGTTCGATATCTGTTATTGTAAGACTCCTTTTTGAAATAAAAAATAGATAAAATCAAAAGCTACTATTTAATAGTGATTCCCTCTTTTCTAACCTGTCTTTATTTAATCATAAAAATATCCATGATAATCTATATAGGTTTGACAACCATCAATTATATAACCTTTTGTGATCATAAAACAGTATGATCAACTTGCATTTAAACTTCAAGAATATGATTTTAAGTCTCTAAATGAATATAATTGCATTTAATATGAAACTATAGGGTTTAGACAATATATGCATTAAAAGGATTTGTGTTGGTTCTGAATCATAATATTTCATTTAAATCTAATCAGTATATTGTTTGTCAAAATACCAGAGTCTAAATCAAACCTTGCTATGCATAGCTATTTTGGAACGTAATGGACAGAATAATGTCAGTTGCTCTGAACTAACAATACAAACCGCCATCAGGCCTGCGGCCTGTCTGCTTCGTGGGATACAATTTGTCTTCGTAGTCCATTTCCTGTAAAACACTCGAAACCATCGATAAAGTTATATTATTCATTGTCAAATACCAATGTCTATACCAAACCTTTCAATGCACAGCCGTTAGGAATGTATTGGAGGGAATAATGGCAGTTGCTCCATCTAAATTAAATATTAAAAAATACTCCCCTTTTAGCAACATCAACGTTATGACCATAGTACATTCATAAGTTTTAAGAGATAGTTTAAATAAACTGACATTTCTTTCATTGAAATCCCAACCCTTTTTTATGAACACGCATATTAAGATTATTTGGCCAGGTATAATCTATTTAACCTTGAATAAAAAGGATTGGCACATACCAACTAAAAAGGCTTAGTCTATTGGCTAATGCTGAATTTTATTTTTAATGAGGGGTTCCAGCACAGCTTAAAGCAGTATGAATTTATTAATTTCAGATGTGAAATCAACAGGCTTTTTTCAAATGTCCTGCTTTTAATTAATCGGGAAGGTCAACTTTAAAGAAACCTGTTGTAATCTTTAAAATCAAAACAAACAATATACACGTGTTAAATAACTTTTTTTTTTGATAGATGATTCTGTCTTTAAAATAACAAGACATCCCTTACACTTTGATAGGATTTTTTATGACCTCTGAGAAGTATAATTGACATTCATCGCTTATTTAAATTAAATCAAACCTGGAAAATCTGCTATGAAAAATAATTTTGCTGTAATATTTGAACCACACCATTCAGTTGTTACTGTTTATTTCGTGGAGTGACGTATTCAAGGGAACTATAGAGTTGCCAATGACAAGGTAAGTTCATTCCCGTTTTTTCAAATATATTTCACGGTTTATTTTGGTTGTTGTACTACTATCATAACAGACGATATGATTCTTTTATAGTATAATTCATTTTCAGCATAGCTATGCAGACTTTTATTGTACGTGTGCTATTGCAAGCTGAATTATCATGTAGTACTGGTCAATATACTATGCCTTTATCATGTTGATATATGCAAACGTCAATCATTCAATAATAAGGGGATTATACCCTGAAATAGAAATTATACCCCGAAATAGAGATGATGCTATCCTTTTAATCAGGGACAAACATATTACTGTTCAAAGTGTTTATTATAATTATTGTGTCTGTTCACTATTGTTGATAACTCCCTTTCAATTAAAGTAGTTTATCACCTCCCTTTCCCTCACTGTATGTTGGGGCTCTATTTGATTATACAAATTAATCATGGTTATTGACATTTGGGTCATTTGGTTTCGATCCATTCGTGTTCTTTTTAACTAGAATAAACATTTTTTTTCAAAAAATCCGGTTTGAATTAACCTGCTAGGTCTGCTAAAAGAAAAAAATGTTTATATATTTTATCCTACATGAAGGTTATATAACTCTTGTTTTTGAAAAAATAATGCCGTCTTTAATAGTTATCATGATTAAAAACAATAAAATGGGATACATAGATATAATTTAGGATTTGTCCGATAAACTTGATCACGAGCCTTCTTGTTCTTTAAGAAATTGATAAACGGGTTTGATTATTAGTTTTGTTTAAACCATGAAAGTCTGCTTTAACAATTACTAATCTGGCAATATTTTGATTCATAATCTTCAGTTTTTACTAAACTGTTTATTCCATTCAGTTCTTCATTCAAGTAGATCTAAAGGTTGACCAATAATCAGGTAAGAGCCGTCATATTAATCTAGATTTTTCGATAGTTTGTTATTTCGTGTTCCAAGAGCTAACTAATGTAAAACAAAAAAAAGAAAATAGATGAAACAAGTTTTATCATCAATTTCATTTAGAAACAACATAATTATTATAACAAAACAAAAGCTGCAACTTGGTCGCCGTCTGGTGGTAAAGGGGGTGTGCTTAAAATATGGTCTTTAGTTGTAGTCAGATGTTCTTCACTGGCTTTCAATACGATTAGATTGGTGACTTTTAGCTGACGTCACAATCGATATTTATCCACCCTCTTGACAGTTAAGCAGTGTCTGACAGAGGTGTTAAACATAATTCAAACAAAGCCATTTAGATTTCATGTTACAAACATTAGTCTGTTTTGTTATAGCATGCTTGTATCATTGTATAAGTTAACATCTAATTATGTGTTATATTCTTCTTTTCATGTGAAAGGCATTGAAACGAGATATTCCGAGGACTAGCAAACCATCATGTCTTTTTATAAGAATAATATACTCGAAGCTGTAGCGCGTAAAGACGGCAAGACATTGAAGCAATTGTTGACAAAAGATATTTATTTATTGAATGATTATGAGGTAGAAACGATTGTGGAATCTGCTATGACAAATGTAGATGTTAAGATATTGGACATATTGGCAAATGGACACTACAAATTCCTTTCCCAAATTTTGCGTAAATGCATCAAAAGACAAGAAAATGTTTATTTTAGACGAATGTTGAATGTCAAAACTGATCCAATATTAGACAATGGAAATACATTTATCCACAAAGTGAATGCTATGGTAGAACACAGAGACTTTTGGAACACCGTAAAGTGGTCATGGCAAGCAGATGTCGTAAGGGCTGCATTTTATTCAAATGATGAGCGATATTTAAAGATATTATTTGATCAAAGTGTTTTGAGTGTAAGAATTGAAATGATCGAACAAGGAATAATTTATAATAATGTATCGGCTGTAAAGTTCATATTAGATCAAGGGCTTGATCCCAATATATTGCATAATGGACATACACTACTTCAGACAGCAACTAGGAAGAAAAACGTAAACATGGTAAAATTATTGATCAAATATAACGCAGATGTCAATAAATCTTCGCCTTTATATACTGCTGTTTATTTTACATGTGTAGAAATATGCAACATTTTATTACAAAACGGTGCAATGGTAAATATGATTAATCGAGATGAAGAAACACCCTTGCACCAATGTTCACATAATCCTTCCGAAAAGATTACAGAGCTGTTGCTCGAAGCAGGGTGTTTTATCAATGCTGTAAATAAGGATGGACACTTACCATTGTACAAGCACATACATAGCCATCAGAGCGTGGCATGTTCGGATGACATTCCTAGTATGTTAATACAGCATGGAAGCTACGTTAAGGACGTTTTTACAAAAGGGTATGTAGCTGAAACATGTAAATTGATATCAATCCATTGGAATAAGCAGCGTATTTTGAGATTATTGAGAAATGCATTAAAAGCAGGATTTATAATATTAAATAATGATTGGAAAAAGATGGCCCTTGAGGAAAGCAATCTTAAAGACCTAAGAAGAGAGCAAAAAGAACATCAAAATCTAAGATTTTTATGTAGAATCACTATACGAAATCACCTCATTGACGTAGGAAATGGGACGTCAATATATCCTAGAGTGCAAAGGCTTCCTCTTCCTGTGTCGTTAAAATCTTATTTAAAGCTTGAGTCGTAGAGTACAGTATTGTTAGATTGCATTGATTTAAAATAAGTATGAGATTTTTAGATATTTACAGGGCCATTCTAATTCAATCAAGCAACTTATAATTTTTGAATAGCTCTAGGTCAATATTTATGTATGCTTTAAATAAAGGTATGTTGTAATCTAAAGTTTAATTAACAAGTTTAAATTATGTTAAACGTAACAGATCAGACGCTTGTCAATACAAAAAAAATTATACCTTGTTGCTCTGATCATTCGACACACATGTTATTAATTAACTTAACAATTTTTCATCAAATCATGAATAAAAACCTTTCAAATTGATATTTGACTTTTATTTACTCTAAAGTGTGTTATTATAATATCTTTTATTACTCTTCCCTTTGGAATCCAGTAAAATATTTGTTCTGATTAAAAACTTCTTTTTTGTAGTGATGCATTATTTTCCCTTTTTAACAGTTTTAATAATGATTTATAATTATAATCTTTCAAATAGTCTCATAAGCTTTGTCGACCATCTTCCATAATGATGATGTTTGTTCTAATAAAAGTGCATAATAAATGTGTAATTTAAGTAAGTTTTAAAAAAAACATTTCATGATAAACCCTTAGAACTAATTAACCTCATGAAAAAAGGTTTAAATTGTAATGATTCAATGTTTAAGGGTGGGATATGAATCTTATTAATTCATTCAACATTTGAATTGGTATCCTAACATTGTAAATTGAATAGTATTCAGTGTTTGTCAAGATACCCTCGTCTATTACAACATTTTCCATGATAAGCCATTGGAAAAGGTAATGGACCGAGTTAATGGCCGTTGCTTTTGAAATGCAATAAAAAAATCACCGTTTACCTATAGACAATCAATTCATTATTATTGAGAGATAGTTTAAACTAACACTCAAGTGTTTCTTGCATTGAATTCCGACCCCTCGATGATTCAAAAGCAAAGCATATCGACAGTCTAGAGCAAAAATTGCCTAACTCGTTTTTTGACGTTCTTAGATAATCTAGAAAAAACGTCAGTATCTTAATACTAGTCATTTTAATTATTTAAAAGGACAATTTCTGAGAAAATGTATATCAGGATACACAAAAAGTAAAATAAAATAGTTCTAAGGATGATTTTGATGTTTTTGGTAGACTGACACTTTTG
>JAVSBT010446715.1:0-10320 GCA_033118115.1 Pharyngocirrus eroticus
TCCCAAGAAATTAAATCTGAAAATCCCAAGACCAAAACAATTAAAAAGGCCAATTCCAAAGCAACCACTCCCCCCCCCCCTCTTTAATACATGCCAAAGACAGAAAGATCTGTCACTTTATGATACTACTAGGTATCATATATTTTTCAAAATACTTACAGCTGGATGATAATGAGGATATTTTTCCATGAAGATATAAGATGCTATAATAGAACCAGAGACTAAAAACAGCCATTTTCCCATTTCATAGCTGTAAAAAATAAGCAATATCATCATTGTTAGAAAAATAAAAACAAACCTGTACTTCAGATGGTTTTGATTTGTAACTGAGGTATAATATGATAGTGCTATGCTGTAACATCTAATTCTAAAGATAGCATGATTTTGTCACTTTAAAGTTATCAAAATATTTGTTTTCTTTTCAAATAATTTAAAAAGCTGTTCAATTTTGATGTGCTAAGTGGTAATTTTCTTAATAAGTTTTGTTAGTCCTGACTCTCACCTAACAGAAAAAAGGATTCTTTACAATGTTCAAATGTACTTACAAGCTGTATACATAAGGAGTCTTAGGATTCCATCTGTCTTCAGAATAGGCATCTGCATCAACATGAACCTGAAATAAATAAATAACTTTAAAATGACAGATCTACTCCATATTAATCAAATGATTGTTAAAAGATGACCTATAGTTATGTTGTATTAAAATATTCAAACTTGCATACAGGTAAAGGCATGGTACCAACTGTGCAAATGTGATTCCCCCAAAATGTACATTTTATGGTTTCCATTTCAAATGTAATTTTTCATTTCAAAATTCAAGGTTTCAAATACAAATGCCTCACTCTATGTCTACTATTATCCCAGGTTGATCTTTTAATATACAGTGTATAAACAGTTTGATCCATGACACATTGCAAAAAGAAAACTGATGAGCAGACAGGCACAGATAAAATTGTACTACAAACATTTTTGAAAATAACATGAAATTTAATATTCAAGCCAAAGCAAAATCCTACTGAGGTTGTGTTCTAGTTATTTGCGCTAATACTAACATGTTAATAAATAAATCCTGATATGCTAAATTTCAAATACATGTACAACATATTTATCATCAGGGTATTCAACCTATATTGCAATAGTCCACAGAGAAAATCTATCGACCTTGAGTGGGATTCGTACCTATGACCTTACATGTGGCTCCTCTGTTCTATTCTATAGCTAATTTAAAATTGCACATACCGGTTCTCCATAATTTCTTCGTATGGCTGGATGGTCATAATTTTCATTAGGGTCTCTAGCATCAGATGGTATTACAGGTAATTTTGGGTAGTCTCCATAACCGAAACCATCATCTTTATATGCTTCATAATCTTCAACTCTTAGTCCATACTTTTTGGCAGCTCTTTCTCTTTCTTCTGGTGTCTCTGGAAATGGACCAGGTTTCCAGTCTTTGTTCCAATCTGGAAACAATTTAGAGATCGACATAAAATGTTTGGAAGATGGTCCCTTTTGAAAGTAAAATCATTCTAAAATTCATAGCCTACATTTTGAATCGATTTTTGTTAATGACATAAAATAGACTTGGCTATCCACATTTCTTCATTGTTAAGCTTTGGAAATTGGAGTGATGCAAAACGTTGATTATAGATCTGGAGTCAGAGTAACAACAATCGTTGTCATTGTGAATCATTGTCACAATGATTTCAGACATTGTCATCTGTAAAGATGTATCCCTTTGTAGTGTTGAATGGTTAAACCAAGTCATCTTAACAGTAACAAAAAAATCGACTGTTTAAGCCGGCTCCAATTTCAATTTTATTAAAATAGTAGTGTTCACACTGTCAAATAAATGAATAAACTAGCACTACTACTAGCAGCATTAAGTTAACCCTCTGGCACTGAAAACACATTCGACCTTTCAAGTGTCAAAGTTTGAAACAAGATTCCAAGAGTACCCGACCATCTATCTTACTGGAAATCAGTGAAAGTAAAGGATCATATATATTGTATACTTACACCCCATTGTCCGCACTGCATTTGCAGTTAAAACATTTTTATTTTGCAACCAGGATCTCGAAAATATGATCATTCGGCTGAAAGTCGCCATTTTGAAACCTAGAGCCTGTTTTGTGACTTCTTTACTGAAGAGCTTTGCGTTATTGTTCACCAGAGGGAAGCACTTATACTTGACATTTTAGCTAACATTTACCATCATTATCAGGGTATTTTATACTATCATATAATTATATTGCAGAAAAAATCTGTCGACTTAGTGGGACTCGAATCGTCGAAATTGGGATTGCCTTTCCCATACTCTACCAAACGAGCTACCTAAATCAACTGGAAAAGGGTAAGTTAGAATCCCTTCATAGATGAACAAAAGTCCCACTCTAAGTCAACAGCAATATAGGTTTTTAAAAACCATGATAAATATGTGATAATGTTATATTTGAATGTTGCATATCAGGATTTATTTATTCATTCTGACATTACATATCCTAATATTTAGATTTTTAATTTATTTACAAACTTTTGACAGGAATCAATTCACAACAAAAATGAATGCAATATATTTTTATTTTGCAACTTATTGTCATGCTATAGAGCCTGATAGTTATATAATATTCTGGTGCCAAACAAAGGATTAGTATAATCCTTTTCATAAAAGCATAGCATTTTACAATGTGGCTTTAATGTTTGCATGTGATAAAATAGTAAATTAGCGCTACCTTTTTTCCAAGCATTACTTTGTGAAAAGTTGTATTGCTTTGTTTGGCACCAGATTCAAACATTTTCTCAAGTCATATTATAAAACTATCAGTCCCTATTAGTAAATTATTCTAACTACCTAATTCAATAAACATACCCACATAGGAAAGTGATTAGAGCATTCATATGTACTTTTAATTGAAAATTTGATAAAGTATATACTATTTGGTTATTATCATTTTAACATCATGTACATTGTCAATTAGTTTTAAAACTTTGGACTGGTTAAAAATTTTACTCACGAGAGCTTTCGGAAAACACTGTTTCCTTTGTCAATCTGAACGAATGTATGACATGTCCACTAGATGTTTTGCGAAAGCTCTCGTGAGTAAAATGTTTAACCAGTCCAAAGTTTAAAACTAATTGACTATGAACAATCTGGTTAGATGAATCTACACAAGAATATCATGTACATTATATCTTTAATAAATAGCAAATGAAGTAGAAGAAAAGAAGGCATAGTTTTATAAGCTAATTCCTACAACGTTAATAGATAATGAAAAACATAAACCATATCTGGAAAGAACACTTTTTATTAACCAAATTACAGTATTGATAGCAATGGAAATTGTTTGTATATTAATGAACATCTGGATACTGTTACATTCGGTTTATACTTATAGTATACCCTGTGTCTCGATTTTGAACTTAAAATAATTCCTTGTGCCAGGAAATAATAAACAAGAATCAATACATATATCATATTTTTTACAACTTATTTTCATTTGAAGAAGTCTCAGATTTAGTAATGGAATAAGAGTGAATACTCATATCACTTTCATTTATTACTCCATTGAAGACATATTTTTGTTTAATTTGTCTTTTTGGGTCTCTCCTTTTTCGAAAGAGCATTTTGTTTTGACACCTAAATACCCTTTTCAATGCTTCTCTAAAGTCTTTCATTCTTCCAGCATAGATTACTGCATTGACAGCTGTATTTGAATGAAGAATAAGGCGAACTGTTGCCCTAAAATCAAAGAGGAATGATTCTTATAAAAAAAATGGATATTGCTGTAATAGTTTTTGTATTTTCTTTAGACTTTTTTCTTTTAAATTACTGTGAGGTGTTTTAAATCATAATTAAATAAATTAAGAGTAATTGATCACTTAATTAATAGTCAAAATAGTGTAAATTAAACAATAACTTTAATGTAAACTACTAATGGCTCTAAACTAACACATATTTTATGTAAATCAGGGATTTGGATTCTTTTTAGAATTGTTTAGCAAAAAAATAATGAGACAAGCAGTACCTTATATATTTGTTAATCTTCATTTCAGGATTATATAAGGCAATATATTCATATATGACAAATGGCATCCAAGAAAGGAAAAAGTAACAAAGAAGTATCCCTGCCATTCCAAACAATTGAATTTCTTTCTTGAGTTTCTTCAATTTGACTTGATTACTCGCCGCTTCACAAACATTTTTGTTGTTTTCTTTCTGAGAAAAATCCCCAACCTATAAGATGAAAAACAGGCTAACAGATATCAAATATAAAGCATCCAAAATTCAAAAATAGAATGTAAGGTGATATAGAATTCTTGAACTCTTTTGGTGTCATTGTCTATATTTCTTGTACACTAAATTGTACAAGATATTAAGATTGAGTTAAGAATAATTTGTATAAATGTTTTCTATTTTCTAAATCAATTTGATTAATTTGATTTGATGAATCTACATAAGTCTATGATTAATTTGTTTCGGATCTATAATACTATCATTTTACCTAGTTCACAAAACATATTGTGAAAAAGTTGACACATACATGTATCAGTTCTAGAATATTTTTCCCCTCAATGGCATTATGATATGATTAACAGTAACACTATCAAATCCTTGTCTTTTGAATAAAGGTTAATTTCATATAGAGTCACTTCAAATAAAATCATGAAGGGTCACACTGGCCTACCTGTTTCTTGATAATCAAGGTCATCTTGATATAGAATAGTCCCATAACGAGTAGAGGAATGAGTACCTTTACAACACTTGTGATGATGATATGTATAGTGCTCAAAGATTTTTCATAACTGCACTCTCCTTCATAGTGATCTACAATAGAATTTATACTAATTATTTGACTCTAAAGTATGTAGGACTTCTGCTTCCTTTACACAAAAGGGTTATATGGAGGTTTATCAATGTGATGCTTGGCACCAGATTGTGTTAAAGTACTTTAAGACTTTTGGGCTGTTTATTTTGTTTATATGTCAATGTCAATTAAGATATGTTTCTCTCCATCTCTATCGTTATTTAAAAATCATTTTTCTGACATAAGTTTCTGACACAATGGAGCTAGCTGCTCTCTTCGCACAGATATTCAATGGTTCATAACCACATTTTTTGTTGAAATTGCAACTTTCTTGCTACAAATGTACTTCTTTTTAACTATAAAAGTCAACTTTTTTTACATTACTTTAATATAACAATTACAAACTGTCTATGTTGGGGTTTTTTTCTTGTTCCATATGTCAATGTATATCTAATCAAGTACTATGAATAAATTAACTTCAATCAATCAACACTATTGAAGAATAGAGAGAAACTTTAATCTTATTATACTCAGGTTTCTGATTGGAAAAATCTTACCTGGAGGTTCTATCCTCAAATACAATAAGCATGACAACACACTCAAAGTTAACCACACCATGGCAACAGCAAAAAAGGTTTTCCTCTTTCTTGAAGCACTATGGAAATGCAAAGGAGCTTGGATGGAAATGTAACGTGTGATAGTGATTCCTACCAAATTGTAAGAAGAAACTGCTAAAGCTCCCAATGTAATGGTCATAATAACAGTACAAACATTCCAACTTCCTTAAATGAGAAATTAAAAGATTATTTATTTAGGATTAAAAAGGCATTTTCTTTTTGTCAAGAAAAGCATGACAAACAAGCCCAAAAGTTTAACCATTAATGGGAAACCTTCCATTGGCTCAGATATTATTTATTTCATAAATGCGGCTTTCATGCATTCGATTTTTTTTTGGTGATAGTGGATTTTATTATCCCTTTTTGTTAACAAAAAATCACCAGAATATCTATATATATGTACATAAAGCATACATCATTGTGGTAATAATACAATTATTAATCTACAGAAAAAAAATAAAATAGATAATTGCATTCATACTAATATTCACAATATACTGTCTTTGTATTCACTTACCTAAGATATTTCTCACTGTTGGAATGTTCAAATGACTTATGTTATAAATGGGATAGACAAGATCATTAGTAAGGTCTGAAAATGCTAAACTTATTACAAAATAATTTCCGGGAACCCTCAGCGAAGTGTTTCTTAACATGATGATTATTACTAATAAATTGCCAATAATTCCAAACAATGTTATGATAAAAAGCATCATGTAATAGTAAAGCAAAAAAGCAATGTCAGCTGGTGCTTCGAAGTCTGGCGTTGAAGAATTTTCTTTAGAAGTATTACTGCATGTTGAAATAATACATTCATGTTTGAGTTGATCCATCTTTGTTTCAGAAGTGTATCTTTTGTTATAATAAATGTCCAAGCTAAAATGTAATACTGAATGATATATTCAATATTTTATAATGCTTCTTAACCTTCCTTTCTTGTATGAAAACAAGTCACAAGTAAGCACAACTAAATGTCAGATTTTCAATATCCTGGAATTGATAAATGGATGATGCAACAGCCAGCCCTCGAGTTAAGATAAACCATTGGTCTTTTGGGCCATCCTATAAAATGCAGAGAATGACCAATGACATTTCTTCATTTCTAAGTAGCTCTCCATATAAACATGGGTACAGACAATTAATCACATGCACATTGTGAAACAATTTGACATTCTACTTGAGAGTTAAAGATTAGATATCATAGTAGAACAATAAAACAAATGGAAGAATCTTTTAATCAAAGAAATCAAGGGTTAAGGAGTTCCTGGATACAAAACATGCTTCCTGACCAGGAAAACCTGGTTAAGTTCATATTAAGCACATTACATGTCTTTGTCTCCACTAGCATGGTTTTATCAAAGAGGAGGCACTTTAGATGCAGTGTTAGCAAATGGCATGTATCCAATATGGGTTTGCACATTTGCAGGGGAAGTGCAAAGTAGCCATGAAGGTAACATAAGATTCTATTAGAGATTGAGACCCCCCCCCACACTTTACATTTATCTGTAATCTAACAATAAAACTCAATATTCACCAAGAACTTCAATCACAGCAAAGTAATGCCCAGCTGTATAAAACAACACTGGGGGTTGACATAAAATAATCTAAAAACCAGTGTTACTACAAATAAAACAATATTTTTCTTTATTTTTTTTTACATAAAATTACATACAAAAAAGGTTCTTTTCTATTACAAGTTTTACTTATAGTAAACAAAACTTAATTGTTACAGGAAAAAAGAAGGAATGAACACTTTATGTGCTATTTCTATCATCCAACAGTTTTTCTTTATCTAAACTTATCTATCTGAAAGCAAACATACTCATTCTCAGGTTGGCTTGTACTGTCTTGATTATTTAGTGCCTAAGCTATTGCGCTTTAACACAAATGAGTGATCATGATTAAAGGAATAAATCCAAGTTTGCAAAAAAAAATGTAGACAACTGTTTTAGATAAGGAAGGTTTCAACATATCCATGATATTTTAAAGAAAATAAAAGTTACACATAAAGTTTTATTATTGCTGCTATGTTGCTACTGGTGTTGGTGTTGTTGTTTCCTGCACTTGCTGAATCAAAGTAATGTTGTCTCCTTTGAGCATTATTCTCCCTGTTAAAAAAGGAACAAAGTAAAAATTAATAGATATGCATAACATGAACAAAGTCTTAGTTTGTATGAGTATGGTTCGAGTCATTAGAATAAATCCTTCGACTGTTTGAAAAAAAATTGTTAACTCAATAAAGTGCACTCATCAAATGGTAAGTTAAAAAAAATAATCACTTGCCTAATACTTTCTTTGATTTTGTTTTCATGTGAACTTCTTCTGCTTCATCCAATACCACATTCATGTATTCATCAAATCCCTGTTGAAACATAAATTAATGTAAGAGATTATACGACTGATGAATTACAATAGGGTCTTAAGCTATTGTCTTTTCTTCTGCCATTATTTTTGTTGTTGTAGATACCGAGAGATTATAATATTCTTATTGATCAAAAAATATTTTCTATCATTTGACAATTTATAAGTGGGAGTTTAGCCTGCAATTATACTCTTCAAAATTTTAAAAGCACCAAATACAAAATCATAGATAAAAGCAATAATTGCCCTAAAACCAAAATGACATAATTATACAGATTATCATTTACATCAGATCTTTTCAGTACAGGTGATTAAACATTGTTCTTCTTATTACTATGGAGTAGGGCAGGCTTTAATTGAACGTCGCCCTGGATATAGAAAAGAAGTTTTAATGACATGTTTTTCAATAATTTTGGTAATTTCTTGACATCATTTCTAACTTTTACTCCAAAGAGACACTGTTTGAGCAATGAAGAGCTTTCCCAAAGGATAAAATTGTTTCAAACAGGTTAGAAACATTGGGAAGTAACTGCTAGGTTTCAGGTCCTCTACACTTTCATCACAGAGATTAAAAGTGCTTCTGGGGGACTTGCACTATAAAAAGGGCACATACAGGAAGTCCTCTAAGATACTTCAAGATCCTTTTTCTAGTCAATGATGCTTTGAAAAAAATAGGGCATCAAAGGCTACAAAACCATGTAACTGTCAAAGAAACTCCTTTAGGGTTAATGTTTCTACCAACCCAACAAGAGGGTGCGTTTCAAATTTTGGAGAGTATAGAATGACATTCATAAAGAATATATATTTCTAGGTTTTGGCCGTGATAGAATACTGCATATATCTCGCCCCCCCCCCCCCCCCCCCCAATATAATTAATCACGGATAATGTGGCAACTTGTCTATGGAATCAAATTAACCAGATACTTACTACAATAATACCTTCTATTCTAAGATTATTTTGTTCATATAACCAAACTGATATTCTGCTTCTCTGAAAACAAGAAAAATATACTGTATGAATGATGAAATGATACAGACCTATCCAGCTTATTCATGTAATTATCAATATTATGGTTCCAATACACAAATTGTGGAATAGACTACATACAAAATACTCAGATAATTTTAAAGTGGATAGGGTATTTTAAACATACATATAGTTATAATAAATGTTTATCATAAAGTTGCTTACAGTGAGGTAAATAAATATAAAATGAATGAAAAGTGAAAAATAAGGTATACTTACATTTTGCAAATACCTGAAAATAAGGTTCTGAACAGAAATTAAGGAATGCAAATGATAAAAATTTCTATTACAACTCTAATTACACCCTTCGAAGATTGACTTAGTAGAAACAATACCATTTATTAAAAAAAAACTACAAAATCCCAGATACTAGATAGCCAAGACTCAAGATAAGTTGTGTGAGAGGACAGTCAAACTTCAAATCCAACATTTCACAACCAATGTAGATTTGTTCATTCTTCTTAACAGACACGAATTCAACAATTATATCTCAATATCTATGGAAATGATAGGTTGTTACATGTCTTTAAAAAAAACATGCAGTGAAGATACAATATAATATACAGGAATAAGGGATATTATCGCCCACATACATGTATGTAGCCACAATCATCCTGTTTTCAAATGAAAATCACAATGTTAGACAACGGAAATTAACCAACAATTTTGTAAAAGGATACAATTGGCTGCACCATCACCTTCTGGATTTTTCCAGCTCCTCCCTTGTATGCCATCTTTGAAATGTACTTTGCTGATTTTGATCAAATCAAGAAGAGTTTGTCCCCTTCAAACAATAAAAATTTGCCGGCTTTGTTAATGGCGGCGAACGTAAACTACACGTGCGAGCATGCGCATGGAAAGTTATCTACAGATATATTGTTTTTCTTTTAGTTTTGGTTGAGTTTAATCGGATTCATCATACATCCGAACTGTTGATTTATTTCCTATTCAGACGAAATATCTCTTGGTAGCATGTTTTATTTTTATTTGAAAAATAGCCCCTTTTCTGCACACATTGAGGCTCTTTCAACGTAATACTCAAAATATATATATCTGTAGAGTACCCCTTAGTACCAAAGCATTCCATAATGGCGGAGATTGTAAACAACTTCTGACACCTCTGTCAATCCAGGAACTTATGATCCTTATTTCTTCTCGATGACACATGACAGCTAAAGGTTAAGGTAAATATTTCATTTACACTTCAAAAATCTAACGGTTTAGATCAAATAATGTATACATACCAATAGTATACCATCATGACAATTATTTACTTAGGATGCATGTTGCAACTATAACTTAAACCATAAGCATAACTCCCACGTAAGATAAGATGAGATGAACTTTATAAATCCATAAAACAGACAGATAGCAACAAACTAAAATATTACAAAGACCAGCATTACATCGAAAAGCATTACATTTGAAACACACTATGCATAGGCGGATCCAGGATTTTGCTATAGAGGGGACACAATATGATCTCAAATTTTACAAACCGTGGGGGTGGGGG